>ML784174.1:223084-255034 GCA_009831015.1 Picea engelmannii
ATCAAGACCTCCTTTGTCACCTTACATACCAGACTCGGTCTCTGAGTTAGAGTAATATCTCCTCGAGTTCCCTTCCATTCGGTCACCCCTTTAAAACAAATCGTGACATTAAACTGATGGGCGTCGGGCTCTGCTCCTGCAAGCAATCCAGGAGTGACTTTCGGCTCCAACATTTCTGGCGCCGTTGCCGGGGACGAAGTTGAATATTTTCCCCAAGATTGAACGACAAAGATCAACTGATTCTGAGGGTGCATCAGATATCAGAACTGGAAGATTGCTACTGTGCACCTGGCAACTCCACTGTGATGAATCTGCTAGGAAGAACCTGCTCTATCAACTGTGGCTTCGAGAGGCAGACACATGAGGTCTAATCCACACTTGCCTTTAGCCACACCAGAAGCTGACGCGAAAGAAGTGCGCAGAAAGGGAAAGAGAGCTGCAAAAGAAGTTTTCGCTGCTGAAACAGGTAATACACCCTCCCCTTCTGTGAGAACTCCATTTTTAGATTCTCAGTTTCCTAGTCGTCCTTCCTCTGAAGTCTCCCGTTTTCTGAATTTTGGGAGTGTTCCTGCTGAGTTTTCTCCTCCTGGCCTGGTATCAGAAGGAGAGATTCTTGTCACTCCCCCTTCCCTGGAGATCTTGCCTCATCACAGACCTCTAACTTCTGAAGATTTCACCACCCCTCCTTTTGTTTCTACTATTGCACAGAGAGAAGCGTTTTCCCACTCAGGTCCTTTGGCTTTCTCCCTGTTTTCTCCGTTGTCTCCTCCAAGAACCTCTGTTCCAACATCTCCTGTTCATACTCTTTCTCCTCCGGGTTCTCCTCTACCGAACATCCCTATGGCTGGTGTTAATCCCCCTCCAAACAGAATGGATGCTATATTTGATGCCAGATATGCTCCTTTGATTCTACCCCAGCCTCTGAACCCTCTCCCTGCTGGAGACTATTTGAAATACATGCCCAAGTTCAGTGGGGAGGGAGATGTAACTGCTGAAGAGCACCTAGCTGCCTATTATAGCTATGCAGACAATTTGAATATTGAAAGTGAAGATGTCTGGATGAGAGTCTTCGTCCAGAGCCTGGATGGGGAGGTGAGGAAATGGTTCTGGGGACTGGCCCCTGGATCTATTGCTGGTATTGAAGCCTTGGATAATGTTTTCCTGAGGCAGTGGGGAGACAGAAAAGATTATATGTATTATATGACAGAGTTCGGGTCTCTGAGGAAGATGCAAGGAGAGTCTGTCTCAGACTTCTCCAAAAGGTTTAATAGAATGTATAATAACATTCCTGCAGAGATTAAACCCTCAGAGGCCTCTGCTCAAATTTCCTATGCTGGCGCATTTGACCCTGATTTCTATCTCGTGTTAAGAGAAAGAAGAGCCACCTCTTTGGCTCAGATGAAAGATGCAGCTATAGAGGTGGAATCCAACATGCTGGCAGCTGACAGACTGAGAAGCCAGGCTGACACAGACAGAAGAAAGGACAAGTCGGAAGCCTCAACCTCCGGCACATCACTACCTCACTCTCAAGTAAATGAGCTGACCCGAGCTATGAACCTCCTTAAAGAAGAGGTGGAGAGATTGAAGGTGGAAAGAAAGCAAATGTACAAGGGCCCCCAGACCACTGAGAATAGAGGAGGTTTCATAAGAACAAATAATTTCACTCCTCGAGCTATGCACAGAGAGAAGGAAAGAGACAGAGATGACTAGAAAATTCAAGCTCCCTTCCAGAACAATTTTATGGCTGATGAGGAACAGTAGGAAGCAGAAGAGTCTGAGCCAAAAATTCACAGTGTAGAGGTCACTCCCCCTTTCCCCCATCTGACCCAATCATCATATGAAGAGTCTCTCATGGATAGTCAGATGAATGAATTGAGTAAAGGAGACAAAGCTGGTGGCGGTCGAGGCAGGTACAACTTGAGGTCGGACAAAAGAGCAGCAGCACCTGATGTTCCTGAGTCATCCACCAGAGCAGAGAGGCCTGCTAATGGGATAAGAGATGCTTACAAAGGTAATAAGGCCCAACCCCTCTCCCCTATTGTCCAAAGTCATGTTCCTGAAATTAAAGAAATTCCAAAGCCTATGTCTTCTTTTAATTTCGAACATGAAATTCAAAAGATCAGAATTCCTGTGCCACTCACTGAGTTAATCAAACATGGGGAATTCAAAAAGTGTTTCTATGAGCTGATAAAATCCGAAGCCTCATACCCTCTCACAGACTCCATAAATATCCAAGATGAGAGGCCTGTAGTTGTCCTAGGGTCCATGGTAGAAGACAGAGATGATTCATCCCCTCCCTTCTACACATCCCTGAACATACACGACAAAGTGCTGCATAATTGCCTTATGGATTCAGGGGCCTCCCATAACCTCATGCCCAAGGCCATCATGGAAGAATTAGGACTGGAAGTCAGCCGAGCCTATCATGACCTCTATTGTTTTGACTCCAGGAGGGTGCAATGTTTGGGAGTAATTAAGGACCTAGTAGTCTCTCTGTTTCAGCTACCCATGAAAAGTATGGTCATGGATATCATGGTGGCTGATGTCCCCCCTAAGTTTGGCATGCTGTTGTCAAGATCCTAGATCAAGAGATTAGGGGGAACCCTACAGATGAACCTCACATATGCCACCATTACAGTCTTTGGGGGGGAACATAGGAGATTATACAGAGAAGCCCAGCTAGCCTACATTGTCAGTGATGAAGCCAATCCTACCAATCATCCCATCTATGCTTTGGACACTGACTTAGGCTCCAGTTTACTACAGCTCACCAACACCCCCGAAGCCCCTTTACAGATCAGAAAGCAGCCCATCCTCAATCAGGAGACCTCCCCCCCAACCACCTCTGTTTGGAAGATGTTCTTTGATGGAGCTTCCTCCAGTATGGGTGCAGGTGCTGGAGTAATATTCATATCACCCTGTCAACAGACCATATCTCTGTCATACAAGATGGAATTTGAAGTCACCAATAATGTGGCAGAGTATGAAGCCTTGGTTCTGGGATTAAGAGCTGCCAAAGAAATGGAGATCAAGGAGATGGTCGTGTTTGGTGATGCAGAGCTGATTTTCTAGTAGGTCAAAAATGTTTATCAGACTAAGAATCCTCGACTCAGGAGCTACAGGAACGAGGTATGGGACCTGGTTGATAATTCCTTCCTGGCTTTTAATATTTCCTACATCCCAAGGGAGGAAAATATCTCAGCCGATTTTCTAGCTTTCACAGCTAGTGTGCTTGAAATTCCCACACAGCCCACTGCCAGGTCTGATGTTGAAATAAAATACAGAACTTCTATACCAGACAACGTCAAGTACTGGAAGGTGTTTGAGGATGATCAGGAGATTGAAAAATTCCTCCAGTCCATTGATGACTTTTCCACAATGTACATAGATGAGAATCCTGAAGAGGAAGATGACCATCACCCGGGGGAATTTGTGAATAAAATAGCTGATCACCGGATCATTCAGCTACCCAGCAACCACATACCGAGAGGACTAATCCCATTAGAAAGGTTGTTCGATGGGAACGATGTGGCAGTAAAAGGTAAAGTTTCAGGTGATAATGATGACACGGCTGAATGCAACATAGGCACACCTGAGGAGCCTAAATTGGTCAAGCTGTCAAAGAGTTTGACTGAGGAGCAGAGGGAAGAGTATACTAAGTTGCTGAGGCAGTTTGCTGATGTGTTTGCATGGACTTACGAAGACCTCAAAACGTATGACACATCAGTCATCGAGCACAATATCCCGCTTAAAGAGGATGCCAAGCCGTTCAAGCAGAAGCTGAGATAGATAAACCCCATGCTGCTACCTGTCATGGAGAAGGAAGTGAAGAAGTTGCTGGATGCCCAGATCATTGTCCCCTTGAGATACTCTGAATGGGTGGCCAATTTGGTTCCGGTGAGAAAGAAAAGCGGAGAAATCAGACTCTGTGTCGATTTCAGGAACCTAAACAGAAGCTCCAGGAAGGACAATTACCCTCTGCCTAACATGGAACACATTCTTCAGAGGGTAACTGGTGCATCAAGGATATCCATGATTGACGGTTTCTCCAGATACAATCAGATGTCGGTCATGCCTGAGGATAGAGAAAAGACAACTTTCATCACTCCTTGGGGCACATTCATGTATGCCAAAATGCCCTTCGGGTTGATGAATGCAGGGGCAACGTTTCAGCGAGCCATGGACATAGCATTCGTTGGGGAGAAGGACGAGTTTGTGGTGATATACCTGGATGACATCACAGTCTTCTCTAAGACTGATAAAGAACACCGTTGTCACTTGAGAAGAGTCTTCCTGAAATGTCGAAGGTATGGCCTATCACTAAATCCCAAGAAATCATTGTTTTCCATGCAGGAGGGAAAGCTGTTAGGTCACATAGTGTCAGCAGAAGGAGTAAGAATTGACCCCAGCAGGGTGGAGGTGATTCAGGCCCTGTCACTTCCATGGTCTAAGAAGGAAGTTCAGGCATTTTTGGGGAAGATTAATTTTCTGAGGAGATTCGTCTCAAACTTCGTTGAGATGGTAAAGCATATCACTGCCATGCTCAGGAAGGGCCATGAAATAAAGTGGACTGTTGAGTCCAGGGGATCCTTTGCCTAAATAAAGAAAGCATTGACTGAGGCACCTGTGCTGATCGGTCCCGATTATTCTAAGGATTTCCTGATTTTCTCATTTGCTTTTTCCGACTCAATAGCAGCAGTTCTATTGCAGAGAAATGATCAAGGGTGAGAACAACCCATTGCCTTCTTTAGAAAGGCACTGAGGGATGCTGAGCTAAAATATGAGATCATGGAAAAACAAGCCTATGCATTGGTGAAAGCTCTCAAGGCTTTCAGGATCTATGTCTTGCACTCAAAGATCACCACATATGTCCCTTCCACTGCCATGAAGGACATCCTCATACAGCCTGACATAGATGGTAAGAGGGGCAAATGGATAGCTAAGATCCTGGAATTTGACCTAGAGATTAAGCCCACCAAATTGGTAAAGGGGCAAGAATTGGCCAAGTTGTTGGCTGAATCCAACTACAAAGCTATGGAGATTAACTGCATCAATGAGCAAGCTGAGTCATCTAGCAGTAATTCCCAGATCACCATACCACTAGCAGCATGCCCCTGGTACAGGGATATTTTGTACTTTCTGCAGGAATTAAAGCCCCCTGATGAACTGGGGAAGAGTAGAGCCAGAGCTTTAAATCTCAAAGCGGTCAAATATTTCCTCATTGACCGAGCCCTGTATTGTAGAGACCCTCTGGGGATATTATTAAGATGTCTTGACCCATTGCAAGCGCATAAAGTGATGTCTGATTTTCATAACAGTCTCTACGGGGGTCACCATTTTTGGAAAACCACAGCCCACAAAATCCTACGGGCTGGGTACTACTGGCCTACTTTGTTTACTAATGTCTGCAGAGAAGTCAGGGCTTGCGTTAAATGCCAGAAGTTCTCAGGTAAACAACAACTCAAGTCTCTGCCATTAAAACCTATAGTAGCTTCGGCACCATTTCAGCAGTGGGGATTGGATTTCATTGGAGAAATTCATCCTCCCTCAAGTGGCCAGCACAAATGGATCCTCACTGCTACTGATTATTTCTCCAAGTGGATAGAGGCTGTCCCCACTAGAAGCACTTCTCACAAAGTAATCATCAGCTTCTTGGAGGACATCATAGCCAGGTTTGGTTGTCCAAGCAAAATTGTCACTGACAATGCTTCCCCATTTTGGTCTGAGCCTCTGGTCAAGTTTTGTGAACAATTTGGGATTTCACTGATCCATTCCACTCCCTACTATCCTCAGGGAAACGGACTGGCAGAGTCATCCAATAAAATCCTAATTAAGCTCATCAAAAAATTACGGGAGGACAACCAGAAGGCCTGGGACTCAAAGCTCAAATTTGCTCTCTGGGTTGATCGGGTGACAACCAAGAAGTCCTTGGGCCTCTCACCTTTCCAACTGGTTTACGGAATAGAGGTCGTTTTCCCCACTCAGCTTACCTTACCTATGGCCCATCTCCTCCAGGACTATGAGGGAGAGCCCAACCATGTGCTCAGAAGGATTCATCAGATGGTGGAGGTGCAGCAGATCAGAGAACAGGTCCTGGACAGAGCTTACAATCATTAGTAGAAGATCAAGCGGGCTTTCGACAAAAAGAGCAAAAAGAAGGAATTTGATCGGGCGATCTGGTACTCAAATGGGATGCACCTAGGCAGGAAAAGGGCAAACACAGTAAATTTGATGCCCTCTGGTTGGGACCTTTCAAGATCCTGGAAGTGTTTTCAAACAATACTTACAGGTTTTAGGATCTGGAAGGCAATGAAGTGTTCAGTGGCCCAGTAAATGGGTTCTTCCTAAAAAAATGTTTTCTGTGAGCCCCAGTTGGCTCTTTTTGGTTTTGTTTTGTAAATATTGTTTCTGTTTTTGTTTTTTGGACTAATAAATGACTCCATAACCCAACAACAAAGGCACTAAGTCTGCTAAAGAGTTCTTAGAGCATCACAGGGACGAATATATCCCCCATGGAGCCAAATGTTAGTGATATTCCTTGCTAGAGGAGTAGAATGCATAAGAAGGGGTAAAAACCCACCTGTCCAAAGTTTCGGGCGGCAATGCGCCCGTGGTAAGCAGCAAGAAAGTCCGGGCGGTCCAGATTTACGTGCCAAGATCGACGACACATATTGGATTACGGACCCCCCTCGCTTTCTGACCTTTAAGCTGGGGGGGGGGGTCCGGAATCAGGGGCGCACCTCTCCAACGGTCCAGATGAGCGCACCCGGATCAACGGCGATCAAGACCATTCCGGACCCCCTCGCCTTTCTACCTTTAAGTGGAGGGGGGGGGGTCCGGAATCGTGGATGCAGCTTTCCGACGGCTATGATCGAGGAGCCTGGATCAACGGCATAGACGTGGTCCCGACTTTCTCAGTTGCCCTGTCTTTAACCCCGTGTGGGCCCTTCTCCCATTGTGACACCCTCCTTTCCACCTCTCCCTTGCTGCTGTGTGTCATCCATCCGCCTCCCCATCTTCGCCCAGGGAGCCCATCCTCCGTCTCACTATCCACTCACTACCTGCTGCGTGTCCCACTCCTTCTCCACGTCAGCCTCTCGCCAAAGAACGAATCCACTATTCCTCATCTTCCCCCTTTTCCTGCCTATTTTATTCCACCATGAGCCTTCCTTTGTAACCCTCCCCACGCCACGCCATTCCCTTTGCGACCTTGTAATCCGATGCCATCACTCCTATCATTCGCCTCATTCGCCGTGTTGGCCTTTCATGCCCATCCCTCAAGCTTTTCGGTTAGTCTAGATGGCAACGTGAGGGGTCTTCCATATCCTAAAAATGCTGAGTTGGCCGGGCCATTCTCAATCCCAAGAAGCAGTTATTGAAGCGGTTGGTGGTGGTTAGACATCGCCTCCGCCATAATGGGAAAGTCCTGCATGGGATTAAACGCACGTCGACTCACCGAATAAACTGTCAAAAGATCAATCGCGTCTGCCCTAAGTTGCATGGTTATTCAAGGATTGCGGCTGCAGAGTGTCAGAAGCCATGCAGACGCAAAGCCTTCAATGCAGTATCTTGGTTCTGTTGTTATTGTTATTTTGAGTATATGTAGGCATTTTTTCCATTTTGTAGCGATCGATGGTTGAGCTTTGCTCCCGGTTGTAAATCTTTAATGAAGCACTGATACTCTGGTTATGTATGTACTCTTGAGACTTCTTGCCTGATGAATGCCAGTCTCTCTTACGTCTTTGTTCCACTGTGTTTGAATTGCTTGGAATTGAAGGATCCAGTCGAGCCATAGTTGTTATAGGATGATGTTGGTAGGATCACTGTAACAGTTATGAGATTTCTGACCAGTTCTCGTGGTTTGCCCATCGCTGAGTGACTTGGAATTGGAGGATCCAGTGAAGTCCTCCTCGGCTTCTTGAGACCCTGAACCCAAGAAAATCTTGCTCAATGTCTTTCTTCTACAAATAGTCGTAAGCCTGTTGCCCAAAGCTGTTTGTCCACTTTCCTCACTAAGTATTCCACCTGATCACCCTTTTATTAACCTCCTGGCTGAAGTTGGATCAAGACCTCCTTTGTCACCTTACATACCAGACTCGGTCTCTGAGTTAGAGTAATATCTCCTCGAATTCCTTTCCATTCGGTCACCCCTTTAAAACAAATCGTGACATTAAACTGATGGGCGTCGGGCTCTGCTCCTGCAAGCAATCCAGGAGTGACTTCCGGCTCCAACAGTAGGGGAGCAACAACTCTCCCTACACATGGCCAAGGGACACCACCCTTTATAAATGCCCCAAAAATGTCGAATTTTCCAAGGAAAATGTGTGCTTTGACCTAGAAATGATGGATTTCTTCCTCCCATATGACTAAGGGGTAATGAAAAATAGTTTTTCATGGTTTAAAGGGGTGGAGACACCTAAAAACATGAATGAGACACTTGGGAAGGTGCATACGACACTTGTCGAGGTGCATACGTCACTTTACGACACTTAGGGTGCGAAACACAAATGTGGAATTTTGATGTGTAACAGATGCCCCCTAAAGTGTGAGGTCAAAAGAGAAACTGATGGCTGAAACACTTTACAAATTCTTCTATGCAAGGGTGATGGACTGGGATAACCTGGCAGAAGATGAAAAAAATCATCAAAAAGATTAATATATGTTCCATTTTTTAGGCAGGCATACCTATGCTAGGAATGAGAGATGAATCAAAGCACGTCCATCGACCAATACACTAGCGATCCATGATAATATTGGCTAAGGATATGGCCACCAAATATACACTATGGATCCATACCTCCATGATATGAATTGATCAAAGCCACAAAAAATACACAGTGGAGCTACGAGATGACAAAACATAGCCACAAATTAGTATAATGTGGATCTATGTGACATTATATATATCAGTAAGATAGCCAACATGATGACTGTATTGAAATATTTTACATGCTCAAATGATGTCCACCACAACCTAGGAGAAGCAGATAATAGAGTGAGTTCTCGACCTAGGGTCTTTGTCCCAATCCCAAAGAGGTATGAATCTAGCCATGTGAATAGATGATTTGATGTCGAATATGGTATAAATCACTTGTTTACCGGTCGTTGATGTAAATAATTAACACATGCGAGGGAAATCACCAATGATGTCAATGAATCCCAAGGTACCCTAGTACATTCCAAAAAATGTGAATAAATGAGTTGATGTCAAACATTCATGGAATCATCTGATCAGAGGTCAATGATGTAAACGTACTATCAGAAGGGATGAGGCCTATCATTGAGGTATGAAGCTCCCAAAGTACTAACTAGTTTCTAATTCTATTTCCTAGATAATGTGATGAAGTCGACAGGAAAAAAATCATCGAAGGAGGGCCATGATATATCCCCCATCATCGACACAAAACTGACACAAAAAAATGATATAAGATGGTGAATTGAATGAATATGGACTAAAACAGGAAATGGAAACTGGTAATACTACATATGGATGGTTTGAAGTTAAAATTCCCTTGAACATTATGAAGCACAACAACTATCTTTGTAATATCCTAAGACTGAGCCCCAGTTGTTACTGTAAATGTAACATGTTTTATAGGTTTGTGAGCCAAGTGATTATAATCTAGGAGGCTTATGTGATGATTAGGTCAGAGAGCCTAGATGCTAAAGTCCAATGAGACTATTTTTGTATATGAAAATACTCATATCATTAATATAAATACATTGTTATGTGTAAACCGACCATGATAAAAGAGAATGGGGGACTAAGATCCACCATGTAGGGAAAGGGAAGGGGATAAGAGGCTAGGAAAAAGGGCTAAGATGGAGGGCTTATATCCAAGGGAATATTATAACATATTTCCTAAAAGAATAAGGTTTGGGAAATAACTCATGTTATCCTAATTTCCTCTGGGAGAAGGAATAGAATCTAAGTGGAGATGAGAGAGATTCCTAGATGGCCAGGCGTCAATAATGACACATGCATTTTTATGTGGAAAAGTCAGTTCTTCTTGGGGGGTCACTGCCATTCTTCCCCATTCCAGAATGAATTCTCGTAGACTGATGCACTCATTGGCTCACGCACTAAGTCGTGACCTCCATTATCGACCTCTGAGCATGCACACACCTTTGGAACCCACAGTTATATTTGATTTATCTTGTGTA
Organism: Picea engelmannii; assembly: GCA_009831015.1. NCBI lineage: Eukaryota > Viridiplantae > Streptophyta > Pinopsida > Pinales > Pinaceae > Picea > Picea engelmannii. The sequence continues at coordinate 233,249 of ML784174.1, forward strand.
TTTACTGTAAAGCCCGACACACCTGTATTTTCCTGACCCTATGTTATGTCTTAATGGTTGGCTATTGCTGACAATGCATTTCATGGACTGAGCATGGATTTATGCCATCTTCTGTGTCCTTACCCATTTTTAGTTGCTTCCTTCACTTGAGCATGTTGCTAGTTGAATAGGAGAAGGAGTGATGAGGCACGTTTTTAGGCCCATGGATTGAAGAAGCATGTTGTCAAGACTATGGGAAAATATCTCCAAGTGATATAGTTTGTTGGAATAGAAGAAGAAGGTTTTCAAGCCCGTGAGAAACTCTCTCCAGGTGAGAGAGGTTGGTGGGAAAGTGATTTCTCCTGGAGGGAGCCCAACAACAACTATAATTCTCTGAGAATTCCAATACAGCCTATTGTTGAATCCCTGGAAGGGAAGTGGGGCAGCCAAAGGAATGTTGAGTAGAGAAGGGGCACAATTCCTGGGGTGGGATAGGAATGTGGGGAATGAGAGGTTGTAGGCTATGTGTATAAGTTGGCACCTAGGAGGGAATCCTTCCTGATTGATTGTGTAGCATCCCATTGTCTCATCCTAGCCTAGGAATCCATTTATGAGGGTGGATTTTAGTCCTAGCTTGGGGGTGACCCACTACTGAGAGTGATGAGTAGCATGGTCTATGGTTGGGAGGTTCTCTCAAGGTCTGCACATAGTTGGTGGTATTCTACCAAATGATAAGTACCATTTCTATGTTCATTTACATGTTGTGTATTTGTACATGTTTTATATTTATGAGTTTATCCTGTATATGTTGTATGTATAGCTTTAATGTTATTTCCACATTTATCTATGTATTAGTAGAATGTAATTGTATATTAAGTTTTATTTGTATGATGTTCTGCAAGAGTCTTTGAGTGGTGTAGCCTAGTAGGTCTATGGTTGGGTATGCTACATTTTGGATATCAAAAGCTCAATAAGAATGAATGTGTTTTAGAGTAGCATGGCCTAGCCTGAGAGGTCAGGAATGCTACAATATGGTATCAGATCTTGAACAAAGAAGAATTGTAGTAGCATGCCCCAACTTGGGTGGTTGGGGGACGTTACAGTATGGTATCAGCGCCCATGGTTTCAATACTGAGCCTAGATGGGCCATGTGAGTTGAAATTAAAGAAGAAGTTTCAGAATGAATTGTTGTTGAAATGGACAAAATTTAAGTATGAGAGCTCATGGTTTCAACACTGAACCTAGATGGTCAGTGTATGATCCAAATTATTTTCAGCACAAAATGAGATTGGAGATACAATAGAGAAATGCACAGAGATATCATAGATATTCAATAATATAATAGAAATGTATCAGATATGAAACCATAAACACAGATATATAGTAATAAATGATTTCTATTAATGAAAGAAATGTATAGAGACTGTAAAAATACAAGGTGAAAGACTCGCTAGAATGGTGGCAACTTATCTTTGAGAAGAGATGTGACGGCTACTCGCATTCGCAAGAAGATGATTACAATGAGGCTTTGAAGGCCTTTTTACTATAAACAGGAATGCCAAAAACCCTAGACATCCAAAAACCTAACCCTAGGAGATGAAGCACCAAAAGTCATGTGGGCCCCGTTTGGGTAAGTTAGTACATCAACTTCCTGGGGTCATAACTTTTGCATACGATATCCATTTTAGGCATGTGATAGCTCATTGGAAAGGTATCATCAAGGAGATTCATTTTTGGGTGCTGAATAATGCCTTTGGATATCATTGGGAATCTATATCTCGAAAAAAAAAATCATTTAGGCCCTCAAAATGGCCCCGAAAGTTAAAACTTGCTAAAAATAGTAAATTGCCAAAATTTCTAGAAAACTGTTTTGAGCCAGTCAGAAAAGGTGGGTGCCCACCGATATCCACTTGGATCAATCCTCCCTCCTTAGGAAGAAATGGTGTCCATTACGTTGAGTTCCTGGGGGAGAGGGAAAAGCGTTTGCTGAATCTGCATCTTGTTGAGCTGCTTGTATTGCTGGAGACGTCACGCTGCTTAGTTTGTGGAAGTCTGTCATGAACCTGTTGAAGCTAAGGTTGTTCAACAATTCAAGCTACATGAGAGAAAGGTGTGAAGAAGGAATATTTGTGCTTTGCTGTAACCTTGTCGACCTTCTTCTGTTGGATAGAAGGTGTAGGGGGCGAGGCTGTAGTGGTTGCAGTGTCCTTCTGTTCCCCTTTTGAACAGATTGTGAAGAAGATGAATTTTGCAGTATGAGATACTACCTTGTGACACTTTTTAGGTGGAAAAATAGTTGGAACTACGTCTGGTATTCTATAGAGATGACCCCCAAAAGTAATAATGACACTATGGGGTCGAGACTCATAAACAACATGGCATCTCCACATATATGGTTGGTCCAAGAGAACATCACAAACATCCAGTGGGGAAACATCACATAATAACTCATCCTTGAAGGGTTGGATGTCGTATGACAATGACACTATTAGCTGACACAAACATCTCATCCTTACCAAAGCCACCCATTGTTGTATGGCTGCGGGTGTGGTGTTGTCGACAATCCCAACTGTTTGACGACCTCTACTGAGATGAGGTTTTTCTAGCTTCTGCTATCAAAAATAAAATGCAGCGGGGTCCCCTTCACCCACATTTGTGAATGAAAAAGGCACTCCCCCTCTTCAGGATCTGTTGGTTTTTCTAGTTGAATTACTGCGGTCATGACAATAGCAGTGGGGTCTGCGTCAATGATCTGCCCTTTACCAATATTTTTAGAATCAGATTCTGAATCAGGGTTCAACTCCTTATCTTTGATCTCGGCCACCAATGACTGTTCTAGCGACATTCATCAGTGTTGTGCCAGGGGAGTTTTTGGAAATCGCAACATTTTTCGATGCCCTTCTTTGTCTTCCCGTGACCCTTATTTTCATGTGGCTTGGATTGGTTTTCGAGAGACTGTCTACTATGGCTGTCTTTTTCATACTTTGGTTGTTGCAGATTTGCAGACCCGAACTCTCGTTTATTCTGGTGCTTAAATTTATGCTCGATTTAAACAACATATCGATAAGAAACACCGAGTGATGAGATGTCCAGAAAATCCATTTCAGTTTGGATGTATCTGTGTAGAGCCCCACAGTATTTCAAAACCAAATGTTGTTCAGGGTCTTTGATACCTAGCTTGGTGCACAAGGTATGGGAGGTATTGGTGAACTCTGGAACTACTTGGCCCCTCTCTTTCCACAGTGTGGTCCATCTCATGTACTGGTCCTCATAGTTGCCAACAACATAATACTGTTCCTTTACCACATCCACAAAAAAATCCCAAGTGGGCTCGGCCCCATATATTCCAGTGTAATTTCCCCAAGGCCGAGCCTTATTGTAAATATTGTTTATGAAATGAATTGTAAATATGTTTTATAAGCTGTTGAGATGAGTTTATATAAGCTAGTGGGCTTCTGTGATTGTTAGGTCAGAGGGCCTAAGTGTTGAAGGCTAAGAGCAAGATTTTGTACCTATATTTATGTGGAGCACTAATAAAATATAAACACCGCTGCGTGCAGACCAACCATGATGAATGAGTTATGGGGGACTAAGCCTCCATAGAGTGGGCAAGGGATTAGGGGCTGGAAGGTGGGAAGAGGGGCTAAGTGTTGAGCCTAGGGGCTTAAGTCCTTGGGAATAATATTTTAATATTATTCCAAAAGACATGTGAATTGTATGTTTTTATCCTAAGTTCCTGGCAAGGGGAAAACATGTGCAAAGGGGATGCATGCTGATGGAACGCATGCATTTTCATGGGTGAAAAGTGTCAACCCAGTTGCTTGCAAATAAAACAGTTGAGATGAGCCATGATGGCGGTTCTTTTCCCATTCCACCATCGACCGTCTGAAGGGGGAGCCGGTCTGACCTCTACAAGAGACCCTCGTGCAATTTTGAAACTGTGGGAAAAGCCTCTGTTTGTTTATGAAAAGCTAGTACACCCCCTTCTGTTCTGAACCATTGAGTTTGAGTTGACCCCCACGTGGACAACTTGTCATGCATCCTTGAGAACCAGAGAGTGAGTCTATCATGTGTTTCCAGATTGAGAAAATGGAAGTGTCATGTTCTTGCTAAGCTTGGTTATATAGTTGTACCTGACTGCTGCTGACCGGGGGTGTTTGTGTCTAGATTCCTGTTGTCTGTGGTGGACGTGTAGTGTTTGACCCTGTGTGGCTTGTTGGCCAGTCGTTCAACACTCTCTCCAGGTGAGAGAGGTGGTTGAAGTTGGATGAATAGGTTTCTTGGCCTTAGAGTGACTATCTCCAGGTGAGAGAGTGCGCAGAGGAAGGAAAGAACTCCTGGAAGGAACCCTGTAGCTACCACAGAGCTCGGAGACTTCTGGTCTAGTCTGTTGCTAAAACCTAAGGCAAGGGAGATTAGCATCTGAAGGACTATCTGGGTGACAGTGAAGGTGTATACTCCTGGGGAGGAACAGGCATGTGGGGAAGGAGAGTCGATGGATAGTGAGTATGAGTGGTTCCTGAGAGAAAATTCCTTCCTTGTGACTGTGTGTTTTCCCTGTAACCTCAGCCTAGCCTAGGATTCCTTGCCTTGGGGTGGAGTTTAGTCCTAGATCGGTGGCGACCCACTACTGATCTTGATGAGCAGTGTGGTCTAAGGCTGGGAGGTTCATGGAAGGCTTGCACCTAGTTGGTGGAAGCACCACCATTTCAAGATAAGTACCAGATGATGTTTAATTACTTTTTTGCATGTCTGTGTATTTATATTATCATGTATTCTACTGTGCAAACGATTTAATGTGAAAGCCATTAATTATTTATAATAGCAGTAATTATTATGGTTACTCTTAGTCTAATGTGATTAACCTATTTCAAATGCATGTCATATATATAATTAAGCATGAGATTGTTATTTCGTTTAGTAATGTTGGCTGGCCATGGGGTTGATGGTCGGGAACGTTACAGTTTAGTATCAGAGCATTACAGTTATTTAAAGAAAGGGTGTTACAGTTTGGTATCAGAGCCAAGTTTCCAACACTGAGCCTAGATGGGCCAGTTGAGTGGTCTTTGGACCAAGAGTTTGAGGAGGAATTGTGTCTGGAGGACCAATTTCGTACCTTTGAGTGCTCTTGAGTGCCAAGGAGATTAATTGACTGGGCTTACAAAGCTTAGGAGGTGTAGCAGTGTTATGAAACTACAACAGATGTGGTATCTGGTCATAGGGAGAGAGTACTCCACACCAGAAGTGTTGGAGCCTTAGGATCTATTCAAGAGGGAAGACGAATCCTCATGACCGTCAGATCTGGAAAACATGCGCAGGGTTTAAAAACCCTTTTGAGTTGCACATGAACGTGGAAATCGTGATACGCGAAATCCTGAATTCGTCGGGATCATCCATCGGGGGGAACACATGGTTGATGGACGACGTTTTGGCACCCAGGAAACCAAAAGGGAAGAACCTTGTTTTACAAATAATGAAATAACGAAACCCGAAATTTTGAAACGATCTACACCGTAGATTGTAATATTGGAACTTGACCGTTGGATCAAGTGGAGGGGTAGATATTAATTTCAGGATTTCAGCAAACAAAAGTTCGAGAGGTGTGGATGCATGAACTCTCAATGCCTGAAACCCTGAAATGATGAAAGGATCTGCGTAGTAGAGTTGAGAAAGGTCTAATCATTGGATTTCACTTGGAATGGATGTGGACACATGGGTGTGTACCACGTGTTAGTGGGACAGAAGAAAAATGAGCATGGTGGAACCTGATGATGTCACCATACAATAAAGTGGACCCTCCTGAGGGTGCCACTCACCACTGTAGATGTGGAGACTTTTGTGCTATGTGGGCTCGGAGGGTAAAGTAAATCAGGATTTCAGGATTCGCAGAGGAGGAGCATGAGGGCTCAACACTCCAACTCGTGAAGTCGCGAGTTGCGAGAGGTTCTAGAATTTATCCCTAGCCTACTATTATATGTAGCAGGTGCTAGCAAGGAGAGAACCATACCCGTATCACATCTTAGGTATTGAAGTTTGGAGGAAGAAGAGTTGAAGGTCTTCGACTCGCGAACTCCTGAGATCACGAGCTGCGAAAGGTGCCTTTGGTTATGAGGGTAGGAAGAAAGAGGAAGCTATCACCTGAAAACCCGAAGTGTCGAAGTCCAAATTTTTTTTTCGAAGACAAAAGAACTGTCGAGGATTTAACTGTTGGATCTTCATGGATTGAGACCCCAAAGTTCTGAAGTCCTGAAAATTTACAGAGCCGAACAAAGCTTAGAAAAATTAATGGAATCGAAACGTTTTTCTTGTTCATGTTGGTTTATGAGTGTTGTAAATTTCTTGAAGGTTTAAGGGCCTCACAAACTTTGGTTGATTGCACATTGTGTGTGTAGAGTTCAACAAGTGTCAGGTCAACCGTGAATCTACGCCGAGTATAGAAATGGAAAAGGTACAGATTGCCTCTGAAACAAAGGACGAAAGGGTAGGAAGGGATGTCAACTTGGGAGTCTAAGGATCAAACTCTAATGGGCATGGAAAAGAGATGGATAAGGAAGGACATATGATGAAACTCATTGAAAGATTGCAGAAAGATGCCCAGGCTCATCGATCTGATAGTCAAAAGCTCATGAGGGTCAGGGATCAGCAAGGTGAATTCAACTTAAAAATGTTGAAAATCCTAGAAAGAATAGAAAGGAAATTGGAGAAGGGGAGTGACTCGAGCAAAATAGAGAGTTGCAGAACCCCTGAGAGGAAAAGAAGATCAAGGAGTGCCAGGACCCTTGAGAGGAGAAGAAGATTGAGGAGTGGTAGCAGACATCATCGTCGCTCTCCAAAACATTCTAGTAGGGAGGCACGCAGTAGTTCAAGCCCATCCCCTACTAGAAAACACCGAACATCTGGAAGGGATGAATTGAAAGGAGAGATGAACAAGACCAAGCCTCTAGCATTTGATGGAGAACATAAGAAGGAGGAAGATGCTGAAACATGGTTACTAGGAATGAGGAAATATTTCCAACTGCAGAATTATTCCCCTCATGCAGAAGGAAGAATTGTGATGTATCAACTAAAGGGAAAAGCATCCATGTGGTGGGATCAGTTTGTGCAGGTGTAGCACATCAGAGAGAAAGATATCACTTGGAAGGAGTTCAAGAGGTATTTCGAGAAGAAATACTTGACCAAAAGGTACTATGACAGAAAGATGAAGGAGTTTTTCGAACTCAAGTTGGGCAGTATGACCATCGATGAATACGAACAAAGGTTTTTGGAACTACTGAAGTATGTTTCGTTCATCAAAGATGAGGCTGTCAATATTCAGAGATATCTGAGTGGACTGCCACCTTATATTGGTGACATGATTTAGTATGATGATCCCAAGACTATGGAAGAAACAATAAGAAGGGGAAAATGCTTATATGAACAACAAAGAGAAAGGCCTATGTTATCACTGAAATTTCGTTAGCACATGGTTACAAGAACTCAGCATTGTCAAACAGTGATGAAGTCATTCATGGACCCGAATTAATACCACAACATTCAAAAAAGGTCAAAAACTATACAAAGTAGTGAAAAATTGAAGAGTTCTTTGCAAGCATTGGGCGCGTGCGCACATGCGCAGAACAAGAACGTAGAAATTGCGCACAGGCACATGATGCGCGTCTTTTAGCGCAAAAATCCTCGCACCTGCTAAACGACGCATTTATGGAAGTGGTCAGCCTCCCAACCACTTATGGTTCATCTCCCAAGCTGATTTGACCCTCAAATCTGGGCTGGATTTGACTGGTGGGCTGGTCAAAGACCTAATAATTCCCTAAATGGCCTCTTTTCACACTACAAAGCAGTTAAACAATAACCCAAAGCAATGCTATAAAAAGCCATGAATGCACCTCATTTTCTCAAGGAATTCAAAGTAATGTTATGCTTCCTATATTGTTTTGAGGACTCCATCCTTGACACAAGCACTTTGGCACCATTACATTGGACAATCCATCTCACCATTGAGTGGATTTGTAAAGAGTTCTTTCATCACCATTTTCACTTTCTTTGTTGTAAGAAGAGCTAGCTAGTGAGGGTCCAAGAGCCTTCCCTTGGAGGAAGAAGGGACTCATAGTCCCCTTTCTTATTGGTGCTTTGTTTTCATCAATAGATCAGCCTCAAACATTGGTGACATGGGTCTTTTTGTTCTTTTTATTTCTATGTCCCTATGCTCATGATTTTAATTTTTATTGCATCTATTAGTCTAATTCTTAGTTATAGTTTTGTTTTTATTTCTCTAACTCTTTTCTCTATAGCTGTCCTGCTCAGCAGACTCAACTGAGCTTGCAAGCACCTCGATTTTGCTCACCAAGGTGATGAAGGAGGTGCAACAGATTGGTGACTCCACTGGGGAAAGGTATCAAATTCCTACCTCATTTGGGTTTATTTTTCTCTTCTTTTAGTTTGTTTAACTTGCAGGTGCACTAACCAGGCTAAGCCGACCTGCCAACCAGCCAATTCCAAGTTGAATTGAGAGAAATCCATTCGGATTTTTTGTTTTCGGCCATGTGCCACATATGCGCGGGTTTTCCAGCCCACAAACGCACATCGTGCACCCATGCGCTTGACTCAGGGTTTTGTTCTATGCACGCACACTTTTTGACTTGTCTTTGCTCACGGGCATGCGCTCTGTGCACCTCTGTCTTCACTAGGACCTGCGCATTTGTGCAAAATTTCACATTGTAAAGTTGTTGAGATGCGGGGAAGGCAATTTACCTTCTTAAAAATGGCATCAAGCATGTTTCAAAGAAGCACCACACTTAGTCCCCTCATCATATAAAGGGGTTAGTCAAACACACATAGGCACTTAGGAGGATAAAATCAATTTCCCTTATTTTCTTTTTTCCACATGGATGGCTTGTTTTGACTCACAAGATAAGTTGGAAATCATATTTAATCACATTTAACTTACATTGGGACTAGAAGTTGAATTGCAATCGCTTAGTATGCTCTTCTCTCGCGCATCCAAGCGACCTTGAGAATCAAAAAAAGATTGTGAAACGATTTCATCTCCCTTAAAGAACATTAAAAACCTTTAGGAGAGGACAACAACCCTTCTTGGGACTCCTCTTAGTTTTCTTTTTCAAACATATCTTAATATTGTAACGGGCCCATACATGCCCACATGCAACAAAGATAGGATAGTGTTTGAATTTTTTCTTTCTTAGATCAAAGCACTAGGGAAGTTTAAATGTTTGTAATGGGCCCACACATGCCCACATGTTCAATCTAGAATAGTTTCAAAGCTTTCTTAGATTACATCACAATAAGGAGTTAAAGGATAGTAACAGACCCACATGTCCACATACTAGGTTCCTAAGGACTTTTGAATTACGCAAGGTTATACCAAAGGCACTTAGTTAATTAGGTAATCAAACTCTTGTAAGGACCAAGCGAAGTCCACATGTAGCAAGGTGACATCTAATTCACTAAAAATTGGCACACTTTCACTCACACAAAAAAGCCACTTGTCACTCACATAGATTCTTCTTGAAACGTGGAGGTCAAAGTAAGTTTCCTCCCAAGGGATTCCGAAAATACCCCACCCTTTTCTTGACGAAACTATCCACTCCCATTTTTTAATCAACGAGGTTGGTCTGCACCCCCAACCTCCCAAAACAACTACACCTAAAATCTTTCTAAAAACTCACTAAGTTTTCCTCCACAGGAGGTGCCAAAAGAATTTTTTTAGTCTAGGTAGGATTTCGGGGATAGGCATCCAAATAACTCCCCGTTATCCGGTTCTCACATTGTCAAAACATAGAGGTTGTCAAATAGGGAACTGAAAATCCTCCAAGTCAAGTGTTCCAATTAGCATAAGGCAGGGAGATACCCGTGAAGGGTTGAAGGCCGAGGTCCGGTTGTTCTGTGCATCCCCCCTTGAGGCACCCACCTCTTGGACGGGATCCAGCCCGTGACCCATTTCTTAGGCCAAAAATCTAAATGCCGCACTTTGACCGAGGTACCTAGTGACCAAATTTAGGACATCTACACAGGTGGCAATTGTGGGCTGCAATTGCACCTTGATTGGATTTTGTGTGGCTATTGGGAAATATCGCCATCTCTTTCGGGATATGCCCCCTTTACCCCTCATTATAACCAATTATTTCATCCTTCACTAGTTTCTCTTCCAGTGCCTTCAGACCCCACTGTTGAGTACTATTGGAAGGTCCAGTGCTATTTGAGAGGAAGGACATTACGTCTTCTAGGACATGAGCATTTTCTTTCTTTTTGATTCCCCCATGCGGACAAAACCCACTTACCCACATATATGCTTCTTTTTCATTTTATGTATGATGCACATCTTATTATAGTTTAATTTGGATATATATATTGTGTAAACATTCAACGCAAAGGCCCTTGTTTTTATATTACTCTCACCACTTGTTGCACACATTCACACAGCTAGTCTGACATCATAGAGGAACCACAAAACCCTCGTCGTTCATGATGCTTGTTAAACATCCCTCCTATCTTAGGGGGAGTGTCTGGTCATGCCCATTCATTGGAACCTCCTTCACACACTCCTGTGAGTGATACAGTTTTAGGATCAGCTTTGCTTGGTTCTACATTACTTGGGTCAACTTCCCAAGGTCATCCATTCACTCTCTCTCCTTTACACGGAAGCGGGGGACCTACTTCCTCTCAATGAGGGAGCACCAACCCACCTAGCCCCCCTCAAGGGTCAGGTTCACAACACACTATGGTAGGAGCCAATCCTCCCCCCCCACTACAGATGCCATATTTGGCCTCTCTCAACATACCGGATCTCACCAAACTCACCAATGATCCTATATTGCATGATCCCACATGGCCTGCAATGCCAACCAAACTACCTTCAGACATACCAAAGTTTGAAGGAAAGGCAGGCGATGACGCTGCCAACCATGTCATGACCTTTCATCTATGGTGCTCCTCCAACAGCATTATGGACGATTCCATCAGACTGCGATTATTTCAACGCACACTCACTGGCCCATCGGCTAAATGGTATGTCGAAGAGAAATTAGGGTCCCACACAACCTTTGAGTCATTGGCCAAAGCATTCTTGACCTTTTTCCAATTACCCATCTGCCACGAAAATGGTCTATAACTACTTTCTAATTTCAAACAAACCTCAGCCACACACATCGCCGACCACATTCACGAGTGGTGTAGGCGACGTAGTTTATGCAAAGCAGAAACCACCAAGCAATAGTGTCTTGACTGGTTTCTTAGATCACTTGTCTCTCTCCTTGGTAAGGATGTAGCTTCCACCTTCCCTCAATCCGAAAAGGAGGCCATCAGTAAGGCCCAACAGTATGACCTCATCTATGCACAGTCAGGATACTTATACACTGTACTTCTTGATCTTCCCAAACCTGTACCATTTGGCCAAGATAAACTTGGGATGTCTCACTTAGCAGATGGATTAATTGGTGCCACTACTCACCACGGTCCACAACCACAACCAACATCGATGTATGGAACACCTCAATACCTGTTGGCATACGGGGGCACTTCATATTACCCCCCACCCCCTTATCAACAGCCATACCCCGTTTCTATACCCCCACCCATCAGTGGATCACCGTCGGCACCTCCCATACATCCACCTATTCCAACAAACAATGGTACTCCCTCAACATCAGCTTATAGTACTAGAAAAAGCACTACTTCTTCCTATGTACCTTATGGATCAATACCACCACAAAATCCATACTTCCCATTTCCTGGTCCTCCACAACCCATGGCTCCCCCACATCCTCATGCGGGGGTGAATTTTGTTCAACCCTTTGCTGCTCCACAATACCAAAATTTTGAATAGTTGAACACAGCCAATCCAACCCATCCATCGAGCAATGCCAAGAATAAAGGATGGAATAGGAATAACAACAACCCAGGTCAAGGTGGGAATCAACCCCCACAACACCAACCCACTGGGGGCAATCCGAACCAAAGGAACCAAAACCCCCAAGGGGGTAATAATAATAATAAACGCCAAGGGAGAAATAATGTTAAAACCATCTTCCCTTGTGCCCTTTGTGGTGATTTCGGCCATTACACTCATCATTGCCCCCAGATCGTTGATTTCAAATGGTTGAAAGACTCTGGTAGTCTTCCCCATTCTCCTGCACAACCTGCCCCTCAACAAGCACCACAACAATACGTGCAACAACCTCCTCCCACTGTGCTGCAAAATCCTATTCCACATCAAGGTGTGATAAACACCCAACAGGAAAAACAACATCCCCCACCTCAAGTGGGACAATACCTCAACCCCAACAATCCAGCAGAGAGTACAATTCTCCTCACCAGTGAGGAAGAAATCCTTCTGCAAATGCGTAATCGTCAGTATCATGCACCCACTGAGTCTACTCCCATCCCTCCAGAGACAAACCCTACACCGACGACACCCCCATTGGTGATCCCTCTCCCTTCTGCCGAATCACCACTTTGCATCCCATTGCGTAGGAACATCCACAACCCACAAGCTAGGGTAGCTCATAACTATAGTTTGGTAGATGACTTAGCACAATCCCCAGCTGTCATGTCAGTCTTGGAAGTCCTACAGACTTGTCCTACTCAGCGGAAATCACTATTTTCTGCCTTGGGGGCAGTCGAACCTGCAGATACCTGACTCATTACCTTCGATCTTGATAGTGGAGAACCTCGTCTTCCCTCCTTGATTGCTTTTCAAATACCAGTCAAAATACGGAACATCACAGTTCATCGGTGTATCATCGATGAAGGTGCATCTACATGAATTATGTCCAAAACGGTATGGAAGAAACTTGGTTCCTCGGAACTCATACCCTCTACCATCACATTACGAGCTTATGACGGACGGCCATCCTCTCCTGAAGGGCTCTTTCAAAATGTCCCCGTTGAACTCGGGGGAAAGACTATTCTCATCGATATCGAAGTTATCGATGCCCCACTTGATTATAATATCCTGTTCGATCGTAGCTACATGTACACTATGAAGGCAGTGGCATCTTCCGTCTTTTGGACAATGATATTCCCTCACAATGGGAAGATCGTTACCATTGACCAAGTCTCATATTATGAGCCTAACCTGTCTGCCAACCTCGATAACATTCTTCATCTTATTCACATCGGCCACGACACATATCCACTCATCGATATGGGCCCTAGGATTTTTAAAGATCCATCCTTATTAGGAACATATCATGGAGCACCACCACTCCTACACCCTTCCAATCAAGTGTGTGTTGTATCATCCAACGGAACCCACACAGAGGATACCCTTCCTCTTATAGAGGCTTCTGTCAAACCTGACGTCCCACTTGTTGCAGAACCCCCCCCTCAAGTAACTCTTGGACACTTGTTGACCCCACCAGTCCATGATTCCACCTCTCCCCAAGGACATAGTCCAGGATGGGAGACGGTTCCCCAAACCCTCACTCAAATTCCCTTCTTTTACCCTCCACCAGGTATCGAAGATTTTCAGGTAGCCGCAATGCTCACACTACCTAATATGGTGTTAGCAATCCCAGTGTGGTATTTACACCCACCTGAGATGGTCCCTAAACAGCGACCGCTACACCCATCCAAAGCCGCAGCTATCAAATCCGAAATTGACAAGTTACGCGTTGTCAGTTTCATTTACCCCATCGCCTATACCTCATGGGTTTCCAACCCTATACCTGTTAACAAAAAACAGGGCACTATCCGCTTTTGCATAGACTTTCGCGACCTCAATCATGCATGCCCCAAAGAAAACTTCCCAACGCTTTTTATCGATCAAATTATCGACGACTGCGCGGGCCACGAGGCTCTCTCCTTTATGGATGGATTCTCTGGTTATAATCAAATTCAAATTCACCCCGTCGATCAATATAAAACCGCATTCACTACCCCGTGGGGTACTTTTGCATATCGGGTCATGCCTTTCAGCTTAAAGAATGCCAGCGCAACTTTCTAGTGGGCTATGACATACATCTTTCATGATCTGGCCCACATCATCCTCACCTACTTGGACGACCTCATTGCTCGATCCAAGAAATGCACCCAACATCTCAATGATTTACGAATCATCTTTCAACTGTGTCGTCAATACAACATCCTCTTGAATCCTCTCAAGTGTGTGTTCTGTGTCACCGCAGGGTGCCTCCTCAGTTTTATTGTTTCCCAAAGCGGTATCACTGTGGACCCCCTCAAAGTCCAAGTTATCACCGAAATTCCACCTCCCCGGAATTTACGACAACTTCAGAGTCTACAGGGCAAAGCCAGCTTTCTTAGACACTTTGTCCCATATTATGCCATACGTGCACACGGTTTCCTTCACTTACTATGTCACGACATCCCATTTCACTGGGACGACCACGCCCAATAGTCATTTGATGATCTTAAAGTAGTGCCTTCAAATGCACCTTTAATTAGTGCACCTAACTATAATCGCGACTATATCCTCTACGTATCAGCATCAGCTGTATCAGTAGCCGACGTCCTCGTCCAACTCAAAGATGACAATCGTGAACATGTCATTTATTACGTTAGTAAAAACCTCTCAGGGCCCCCCTTGAAGTATAAACATGAAGAGAAACTTGCTCTTGCAGTTGTCATCGCCGTCCAAAAACTGTGCCATTACATTCTGCTTCGCACCACCAAGGTTGTCGCAGATTCCAACCCTATGCAGTACTTGCTCAGCCGTTGACAAATTAACGACAAATTCTCTCAATGGATCGTTATCCTTCAGGAGTACGACCTCGATTTCTCGACACCTAAGAGTAAGAAGGCCCTTGTTCTCGTTGAACTTGTCACGGCCCTCCCTTCTGACACCACCAGTGCCCCCGTCAACACCGACTTTCTCGACGAACATCTCTTTTACATAACTTCGGATGATCCTTGGTACGGCGACCTCCTCATCTACCTCCGAACTCAAAAGTTTAGTAACCACCTTTCACGAGATGATCATCGACATATTCGCCATCAGGCCCCCTACTATCTTCTTATCGGAGACATCCTATACCGGCAGGGCGTCGACACCATTCTTCGTCGATGCCTGACTATTGATGAGGTCGATAGAGTTTTAAACGACTGCCACAATGACGCATGTGGGGGCCATCTTTCAGGCATCTCCACTACTCAAAATATTATAGGATCCGGTTACTTTTGGCCTACCTTGTTTCATGATTGCATTCATGCCGTGAAACGATGTGAGCAATGTCATCTCTATGCCAACAAAGCCCGAGCTCCCCCCGCTCTTCTTCATCCTGTTATTACTGCCAACCCTTTTTGTAAATGGGGCATCGACTTCATGACTTGTAATCCCCCATCCCGCAATGGTCACAAGTACATCGTTGTCGCCGTTGATTACTTCACCAAATGGGTAGAAGCTATGCCCACTTTCAACAACACTGTTGACACTACAACGCGTTTTTTCTTTAACCACATCATATCCTACTTTGGAGTACCCCTCCAACTCATTTCCGACCATGGGAAACACTTCGAGAATGAGATCTTCGTCGAACTCTCATCTCGGTTAGGCTTCTCTCATGATTTTGCTTCACCATATTACCCTCAATCTAACGGACAGGTCGATGCAGTTAACAAAGTCCTCAAGATCATGTTACAGCGCATAGTTAATAAACATAAAACCAATTGGCATCATATGTTATTTTCTGCGCTATGGGCTTACCGAACGACTGTGAAGATTGCTACTGGTTTCACACCATTCCATTTAGTCCATGGGGTTGAGGCAACTCTTCCCATCGAGTGTGGAATTCCCACCTTACGCACCACAATTGAGCTATTACCTGACACTGCTCCAATGGAGCAACACTTGCTAAGTTTGGAGTCTATGGATGAAAATCGTCGATCTTCCTTACAGAACAACGAGGCAGCTAAAAAATGATCCAAGGCTACCTTTGATCACCATGTCAACCTTCGATTATTCCATGAAGGCGACCTCGTCTTGGCTTATGATATCGCTCATGATACCTTTGGCCACGATAAATTCGAATCACTTTGATATGGCCCATACATCATCCAACATTGCCTCACCAAAGGAGCATACATCCTGGCCTCCCCCGAAGGCCTCTCTCTCAAAGAACCCATCAATGGGTTATACTTAAAGAATTTTTACGCTTAAACGTAGTCATCTACTTTAGGTCATTTATTTTCTAGAGTTTTTAATCTTTTTTCTCATCCCCTCATGTCTAAACTATCCATTGTGTTCTTGATAGATGCTTCCTCCACCAGCCTACCACATCGGTTACGCCGACGGCGCCAGCCATTGGACACAAAATCTCGCTTCGGTTGCTTGGGCTCTCTACACCCCCTCACATGAAATGCTCCATTCACGCGGCATATGTTTGGGGTTAGCAACCAACAACCAAGCCAAATACACTGTTGTCATTGGCCTCCTGGTCGACACCCAACATCATCATATTCGTCACCTTAGCATCCTCCTTGACTCTCAACTAGTCGTTCTCCAGCTCAACAATGTGTACCGCATCCGTGATCCTTGCCTATTTCGCAAATACCTGCAGGTTAGGTTTTTATCTCGACATTTTGATTCCATTACATTTACACATATTCCAAGACAATTGAATCAAATCACAAATAACCTAGCTAATGTTGTGCTAGACTGGCATATATCACATCAAGCTACCTCTACACTGTTGGCAAATGTTTAACAGGTAGCGTATGCTTGTCATTGATGGCAAGTACAATAGTGAAGATGAGAGTATCAGAGTGTGCATCGATGGACAAATAGGAACAATGTAAGCTTGGAGGAGAAGCGTCGCTGATCATTGGATCCCATCTAAAATTCCCGACGGCATGAGGATCGTCAGATCTGAATAAAGACAAGAAGAGCGCGCGCTGAAGAGAAGGATAGATCTCAGGCGTTAGATCTGAGTGCAGGATCCGACCACCATTGGATCGAGGAAAACCTGCACGGTGTTTAAAGAACAAGGAGAAGCAAGCGTAATCGCGATATGCGAAATCACGACTTAATCTGAGCCGTCAGATCGAGGTTGAATCTAGACCGTTGATCCCTATCCATGTTGGAGTTTCAAGGATCGAGAGTTGGAGATGTCAAAGAATTTTGACATCAGGAACCCCGATTTTGCGATATGCGATATCACGATTCAATCGCAGCCATTGAATCGAGAATGAATCTGGACCGTTGATTTAACTCCTTATCGGAGTTTCATAGATCGGGACTTGAAGGTGTCGAGAACTCACACGGTGAAGTGGCGAAATCGCGAGAATATCTGGGCCGTAGGATCTGGGGGAAGTACGAAGGACCAATAGCCGTTAGATATGGTGAAGCTACAAGGCAGATATGACAGTCATGGTCCGTTGGATCAAGAGGACACATGGTGAAAGATCATCATGTCGCTGACTAGAAAGTCAAAGGAAAGGGGTTTGATCTTAGCCATCAAATCGAGGTTTGATCTTAGCTGTCAGATCAAGGTTTGATCCTGACCGTTGATCCGACTCCATCTCGGAGTCTCGGCTATCATGACTTGGAGTGATGAGACCCTTCATCAAAGGAACTGCAATATGTGAATTCATGAAGAGATCTGGACTGTCGGATCACCAAGAACATGGATCTTTGATCTGAGCTCCATCTCGGAGCTTCGCCTATCGTGACTTGGAGTGACGAGAACCTCCAACTAAGGAACAACGAGATGCGAGATCTCAAAAAGATCTAGACCGTTGATTCATCAAGATCATGGACCGTCAATCAGGGTCTATGAAGATCATGAGTTCGCAACGCCTTTTAGTGCAACCTGTTGTCACCGCGTATGGTCACGTGGAGGAAGGACCTATTGCAGATGAGCTCTACCTCGAAATTTTGGAGCTCGTGACATGGAGAGTCAAGATGTCTCATCGTAGAATCTTCGAATTGTGAAAGTGCGAAATGGGTAAATAACGACAATACCCTTCAGAGTTAATCCAACAGTGTAGGTGAATTTGAACAAGATCGGAGGGCTACTATTGTACGACACAGTGAAACTGCTAGTAACCATTGATGGTTTCTACCAGAGGATGAGAAGAGACTTCGGTGTGATTTCCAGAGGAGCAGAAGAGTCACATGGAATCTGCCAGTGGAATGAAGATGACTCATGGAGGCGATTGACAGTTGGATGGGATTGAGGCTGTAACTGAAACAGAGAAGGTGAGCCCTACTGTCACTGAGAAGACGAAGAGTCTCAACTGCCAAAGAGGCTGAGGAATCTTAGCATAACATTCGGTGATGATGAACGCGTGGGAAAACCGCCAGAGAACCTGAAGAGTCACAATGATGATCAGACAGAGCAATCGAGAGGTGGAGCATAATGGTGCGTAGTCAGCATGCAGAGGATTGTGAACATTGCATGCACAAGGTGCACAGAAGCTATAAATACACAGTACAAAGAAGAGAAGGTTGTTGTTGCGGGTGCTGTTGGAGGTTGTTGTGATTGTTGTAGGTGAAGGTGATTCATGTGTGAAGAAGGAGGAGAGTGCAACAGCTAAAGAGAACAGAAGAGGAACTGTACAGTGAATGGACATGGCACACAGAGCATAAAAAGCGGAAGAACAGACAACACAAGTGATGTGTGCAGAAAGGCAATGAGGTAGACAGAGCAACGAAATGCAGTAGAATAGTGATGAGTCGGGTAAGCCATTGTTGAACACCATATCACTGTAATAAGTTTCAGAAGAAAAGTTATATTCTAGGGAGGTAGGGAGGTGCTTGGGAGGACTGTTGTCCTCAGAGGTTCAAGTGGGTGCTTGAACACAGGGAGTTGTAGGTTCCATCTGGTTGCAGCCAGAGAAACCAGGGTGGTTGGGAGGAGCTAGGGGGGATTGGTGTCCTCAAAGGTTCAGGTGGGTGCTTGAACACAGGGAGTTGGTGCTAGAGAAACTAGGGAGTTGGTGCCTCCTTCTAGTTTATGCTAGAGAAACCAGGGAGTTGGTGCTTCCTTCTAGTGGGTGCTAGAGAAAACAGAGAGTTGGTGCTCTCATCAATTTGCAGCTTGTAAAACTGAGGTTGTAGCCTCATTATGAGTTGGTGCTCATATGTATGATAATGTAAAGAATGTAACTATTACTTATCATATAAAGGAAAAGAGGTTTTTACCCTGTATGGGTTTCCTCAGGAAATATCTGTCTCTGTGTTTCTCATATATGTGACTGATGCTGAATGTGCCATTGTTTATTTCCCTGCATTATTGTGATCACCATTCAGTGTTTCTGCAAAGAGTTCAAAAGAAGCATAATTGTTTAAGCACAGCAACAACTGATTCACCCCCCCTCTCAGTTGTCCAACAATTGGTATCAGAGCCGTCCCCTTTTATCTAAGGGTAGATCCTAGAGCTTAAACATGTCAAGCCATGAAGGATATTCAGCCAATAAGGCCCCTCTATTCGATGGAGCAAACTTTGCCTTCTGGAAAGTTAGAATGAGAACCTACATCATGGCTTTAGGTGCAGATGTCTGGGATGTGGTAGATACTGGTTATGTAAAGCCAATAGTGCTAGCTAATAAGGATGACAAACTAGAATTTAGTTTCAATGCTAAGGCCATGAATGCTATCTTGAGTGGGCTTGCAGAAGTAGAATTCGTAAAAGTTATGCACCTAGGAACTGCCAAAGAAATGTGGGACAAACTCATTAACAACTATGAGGGTAATGAGAAGGTAAAGGATGCAAAGATTCAAACCTACATAATACAGTTTGAACAGCTGAAGATGAAGGAAGATGAAACTATTGGTAAATACTTTCTGAGAGTAGAAGAAATGGTAAATGCAATGAAGGCACTTGGTGAAACAATTAGGGAACCTTCTTTAGTTCAGAAAATCTTGAGATCTCTCCCAGATAGGTTCAACCCGAAGGTCTCTGCTATAGAATAACTTAATGATATAAAAACCTTGCAGTTTGATTAACTTCTAGGAACACTGTCTGCCTATGAAATGAGAATAGTTAAAGATAAACCCACTTCCAAAGAAGCATCATTTAAAGCAAACAAGAATGAGGATTCTGAGCCCGATGAAATTGAAGCAAAAGTTGTGAAAAGACTGAAGAAGGGATTAGGAAAATACAAAGG
Source organism: Picea engelmannii (assembly GCA_009831015.1). Lineage (NCBI taxonomy): Eukaryota > Viridiplantae > Streptophyta > Pinopsida > Pinales > Pinaceae > Picea > Picea engelmannii. The sequence goes on from ML784174.1 coordinate 253,307, forward strand.
TAAACTACCTTTCAAATGATTTAACTGTGGAAGGATAGGTCATTTTGCAAATAAATGTCCACACAAGAAACATGATCAGAATTATGAAGGTGAAGAGAAGCACAAATCTAGGAGATTTGATAGAAAGAAAAGATTATGTGTAAACAATTATGAATCCTCAGAAGACACCGATAGTAACTCTTCCCATGAAGATAAGGTAAATGACTTCATGCTTATGGCCAAAGAGTAATAAAAACACAGGCAGTGAAGAAGAAGTTGTGGTTGACATGGAAGGAGAACTGATGAGTGCGTTGGAAGAGATTGACAGACTAAGAATCAAGAACAGAAAGAAAAGACAATTGCTGATACAGTTCGAGAAAGACAGAAAAGAACCTAATGAAGACCTTGTCCTACTAAAAGTAGAATTGGAAGAGGCAAGGAAAATTGAAGAGATTCTGAAACAACAACTATCAGAAAAGAAGACAAGATGTGAATCATGAGAACAAGAAGTAGTGAAAACAAGGAAAGAAATGGAGAAGTTTCAAGCCTTGTATAATTAGAATCTGTCAAGTATCAAAGCCTCAAAAGGATTAGCCACCATTCTGAATCAGCAAAGGAATCCAAAGCTGAAAACTGGTTTTGGATATGAAGAGGGATCAAGCAGTGGGAAGCCAAGAAATGAAGAACCCATCAAGTTTGTCAAAAGTACAACCAATGACAATAACAAGCCTGTAGAAACAAAGGAAGACAATCAACCGCCCATGACGAGTAAAGGAAAAGGTGCCAGGATTGAATCTATAGAACGAAGAAACAATGCTCTCTCTACTGAAAGATGTCATCAGCAAGGAAGAAATCGATTTGCTCAAAGAAGGCAACCATTTTCCAGGTACAAAGAATTTTTCTATGGCTATTGTTTCTACTGTTCTAACATTGGTCACAAAGCTGTAAATTGTTCCTTAAGACTTAGACATGAGCAATTAAGATTGCAAAGGAATAAATACTTCCCACAACAAAAGATGATACAATCAAGAAATAACCAACAGTCAATAAGTAGGCAACACCGCAACAATAAGTTTGACTTATTGAATAATGAGGTTGAATGCTACACCTGTCATAACTTTGGACATAAATCTATTGAGTGTCGGTTAAGGAACTATGAACCAGATTTGAAATCCCCTACTGAAAATGTCAAGTTTTGGAAGAAGAAGGAAAGTAACAAGTGTGGATTAGTATTGTCTGCTCAAAAAAAACGAACACTTGGTATAGAGATAGTGGATGCTCCAAACACATGACGGGAGACAAAGGCAAGTTTCTATCTCTAAGTAAAAGAAAATCAGGAAGTGTAACCTTTGGAAATGATGCTCCAGGGAAAATAAAAGGCAAAGGGATGGTGAGCTTAAGTAATGGAAAAGGAAAATCCCAAGATGTTCTACTTGTGGATGGGCTGAAACATAACCTGCTCAGTGTAAGTCAAATGTGTGACAGAGGATGTGAGGTGTTGTTCACGTCCAAGGACTGCAAGATAAAGTCTGTAAATTCAGGACAAGTGGTGGCCAAAGGCATAAGGACAGAAAATAATGTATATGTGCTGAAAAAAAATAGAGAAGAATGTCATCTAAGCAAATATGATGAAAGCTGGTTATGGCATAGGAGACTTGGACATCTAAACTTTGACCACTTAATCAAACTCAAAAACCTCGAGGCAGTAAAAGATCTTCCGAGAATATCAAAGCCCCAAGATTCAGTGTG
>ML784174.1:256045-304773 GCA_009831015.1 Picea engelmannii
AATTTTAATGAAGCCAGCACAGATGATCACTGGGTTAAAGCAATGAATGAAGAACTTGATCAGATTGAGAAAAACAATACATGGGAGATGGTTCAAAGACCCGAAGGTAAAAATGTCATTGGCTCCAAATGGATATTTAAGAAAAAATTGAATGAGCAAGGACAAGTTATCAGGAACAAAGCGAGGTTAGTCTGTAAAGGCTATGCGCAGATAGAAGGACTGGATTTTGATGAAACATTTGCGCCCGTAGCAAGGTTAGAAGCTATCAGAATTTTTCTTGCCTATGCTTGTCATAAAAGGTTTAAAGTCTACCAAATGGATGTCAAGTCAGCCTTTCTCAATGGAGATTTAAGTGAAGAAGTCTATATGGAACAACCAGAGGGTTTCAAATTCTCTCATAACCCTGACTTAGTATGCAAGTTGAAGAAAGCTTTATATGGTTTAAAACAAGCCCCTTGAGCCTGGTATCACAGACTGGATACATATCTCAAAGACAAAGGGTTCAAGAGAGGAACAATTGACATCAATTTGTATATTAAGACAGAGGATAATGATTTTCTTATCGTACTGGGCTATGTAGATGACATCATCTTTGGATGTAATAAGGATTCACTGGTACAATGGTTTGCTTCTGCCATGGAGTTTGAATTTGAAATATCTATGATAGGAGAACTGTCATTTTTCCTTGGTCTACAAATTACACAGAGGCCCGATGGGATCTTCATTTCTCAAGGAAAATACTTACGAGAAATGATGAAAAGGTTTCAAATGGAAGATTCTAAACCTGTGGGTACACCTATGGTAACTGGATGTAAATTAAGCAAGGATGATGATTCACCTTATGTTGATCCAAGATCATATCGATCAATGATAGGAAGCCTGCTGTACATCACAACATCTCGCTCAGACATAATGCATGCTATAGGAATGGTAGGAAGATATCAGGCTGCACCTAAACAGAGTCATTTGCAAGCTGTCAAAAGGATTTTCAGGTACTTAAAAGAAACAATGACTTATGGTCTGTGGTATCCCAGAAATCAAAGTCTTCAGTTGACTGCTTATTCAGATGCAGATTGGGCAAACTGTGTTGATGAGAGAAAAAGCACCAGTGGAGGAGCATTCTTCCTGGGTGACTTCTTAGTAGCCTGGCTTAGTAAAAAGCAAGGTTCCATTTCTTTATCAACCACAAAGGTAGAGTACATTGCTGCTGCTACCTATTGCACACAGGTATTATGGATGATTCAGACACTTGCAGACTTAGAGGTAAAATATACTGCACTAATCCCAATTCATTGTGATAACACAAGTGCCATCAATGTGTCTAAAAATCCTGTCCTCCACTCCAAGACAAAACATATTCCCATAAAATATCATTTTCTGAGAGAGCAGGTCACCAATCAGATTGTTCAGGTCCATTACATTCCCACTATAAAACAAGTTGCAAACATCTTTACTAAGCCCCTAGCCAAGACACCGTTTGAATATCTCAGACAGAAGCTGGGTGTCATTTCATTTCACACCTAAAAAGTCCATCTTGTTAGGGGGAGTTTTGTATTGTTTAGAAATCTAATGCCTCCTAAAATTACTGTAATAGATCAGGGGGAGCATGTCTCTTCTTTGACATTGATGTCAAAGGGGGAGAAAAGAATTCGGGTGCGGTGCCTTAGTTTCCATCAATGCCAAAGGGGGAGATTGTTGGCAAATGTTTAATAGGTAGCGTATGCTTGTCATTGATGGCAAGTACAACAGTGAAGATGACAGGATCAAAGTGTGCATCGATGGACAAACATGAACAATGTAAGCTTGGAGGAGAAGCGTCGCTGATCATTGGATCCCATCCAAAATTCTTGACGGCATGAGGATCGTCAGATCTGAATAAAGACAAGAAGAGTGCACACTGAAGAGAAGGATAGATCTCAGGCGTTAGATTTGAGTGCAGGATCCGACCACCGTTGGATCGAGGAAAACCTGCACGGTGTTTAAAGAACAAGGAGAAGCGGGCGTAATCACGATATGCGAAATCGTGACTTAATCTGAGCTGTCAGATCGAGGTTGAATCTGGACCGTTGATCCCTGTCCATGTCGGAGTTTCAAGGATCGAGAGTTGGAGATGTCAAAGAATTTTGACATCAGGAACCCCGATTTCGCGATATGCGATATCGCGATTCATTTACAGCCATTGAATCGAGAATGAATCTGGACCATTGATTTAACTCATCGGAGTTTCATAGATCGGGACTTGAACGTGTCTAGAACTCACACAGCGAAGTGGCGAAATTGTGAGAAGATCTGGGCCGTAGGATCTAGGGGAAGTATGAAGGACCAATAGCCGTTAGATATGGTGAAGCTACAAGGGCAGATATGACAGTCATGGTTCGTTGGATCAAGAGGACATGTGGTGAAAGATCGTCATGTCGCTGACTAGAAAGTCAAAGGAACGGGGTTTGATCTTAGCCATCAGATCGAGGTTTGATCTTAGCCTTCAGATAAAGGTTTGATCTTGACCGTTGATCCGACTCCATCTCGGAGTCTTGGATATCGTGATTTGGAGTGATGAGACCCTTCATCACAGGAACTGCGAGATGCGAATTCATGAAGAGATCTGGACCGTCGGATCACCAAGAACGTGGATCGTTGATCTGAGCTCCATATCATAGCTTCGCCTATCGTGACTTGGAGTGACGAGAACCTCCAACTAAGGAACAATGAGATGCGAGATCTCGAAAAGATCTAGACCGTTGATTCATCAAGATCATGGACCGTCGATCAGGTTCTATGAAGATCATGAGTTCGCAGTGCCTTTTAGAGCAACCTGTTGTCACCGCGTATGGTCACATGGAGGAAGGACCTAGTGCAGATGAGCTCCGCCTCGTAATTTTGGAGCTCGTGACATGGAGAGTCAAGATGTCTCATAGTAGAATCTCCGAATTGCGAAAGTGCGAAACGGGTAAATAACGACAATACCCTTTAGAGTTAATCCAACGGTGCAGGTGAATTTGAACAATATCGGAGGGCTACTGTTGCACGACACAGTGAAACTACTAGTAACCATTGATGGTTTCTACCAGAGAATGCGAGGAGACTTCGGTGTGATTTCTAGAGGAGCAGAAGAGTCACATGGAATCTGCCAGTGGAATGAAGATGACTCGTGGAGGCGATTGACAACTGGATGGGATTGAGGTTGTAACTGAAACAGAGAAGGTGATATCGAATGTCACTGAGAAGATGAAGAGTCTCAACTTCCAGAGAGGCCGAGGAATCTCAGCATAACATTCGGTGATGCTGAACGCGTGGGAAAATCGCCAGAGAAGCTGAAGAGTCACGATTATGATCAGACAGAGCACTCGAGAGGTGGAGCATAACGACGCAGAGTCAACATGTAGAGGATTGCGAACATTGCATGCACAAGGTGCACAGAAGCTATAAATACACAGTACAAAGAAGAGAAGGTTGTTGTTGCGGGTGCTGTTGGAGGTTGCTGTGATTGTTGTAGGTGAAGGTGATTCATGTGTGAAGAAGGAGGAGAGTGCAGCAGCTAAAGAGCATAGAAGAGGAACTGTACAGTGAATGGACATGGCACATAGAGCATAAAACGTGGAAGAACAGACAACGCAAGTGATGTGTACAGAAAGGCAATGAGGTAGATAGAGAAACGAAATGCAGCAGAATAGTGATGAGTCAGGTAAGCTATTGTTGAACACCATATCACTGTAATAAGTTTCAGAAGCAAATTTATATTCTAGGGAGGTAGGGAGGTGCTCAGGAGGACTGTTGTCCTCAGAGGTTCAAGTGGGTGCTTGAACACAGGGAGTTGTAGCTTCCATTTGGTTGCAGCCAGAGAAACCAGGGTGGTTGGGAGGAGCTAGTGAGGACTGGTGTCCTCAAAGGTTCAGGTGGTTTCTTGAACACAGGGAGTTGGTGCTTCCTTCTAGTTGGTGCTAGAGAAACCAGGGAGTTGGTGCTTCCTTCTAGTTGGTGCTAGAGAAACCAGGGAGTTGGTGCTTCCTTCTAGTGGGTGCTAGAGAAAACAGAGAGTTGGTGCTCTCAGCAAGTTGCAGCTTGTAAAACTGAGGTTGTAGCCTCATTATGATTTGGTGCTCATATGTATGATAATGTAAAGAATGTAACTATTACTTATCATATAAAGGAAAAGAGGTTTTTACCCTGTATGGGTTTCCTCAGGAAATATCTGTCTCTGTGTTTCTCATATATGTGACTTATGATGAATGTGCCATTGTTTATTTCCCTGCATTATTGTGATCACCATTCAGTGTTTCTGCAAAGAGTTCAAAAGAAGCATAATTGTTTAAGCACGACAACAACTGATTCACCCCCCCCCTCTCAGTTGTCCAACATACACATTCATAAACATATCAGAATCCTATCACAACATATATATAGCATAGACATCATCAAACCATTAACCAAAAACATATAAACACCATATAGATCTCCACAAAAAAAAGTATACTCATGTATATATATATAGGTCTATAGTGTCATCTGAATGTTTACATATGAAAAATACATGTATCCGCAGGCCAATACAGCACCTCGGTACAAAATGGGCTCACCGGTCTATATACAAAAACAATAATATACATCAAAAATGCCTCACAACACCACTCACGGTGCCTCTAGAGCCCCACCACCTGCCCCTCCCTCAGGTGGTGGCGGCCTATCACCACCTTCCCCAGGCAGTGGTGGTCCACCCCCTTCAGGCCCCTCCTTCCCTGGCGACAGTCGTCCGCTCGTCATCTCCGCAACCACTGCTGCTCGTCGCATGATGGCCCACTATGGCGGCGGAACCCCTACACACTGCTCCATGAATGTCTCGTCCTGAATGCGCGACCATAGACCCTTAGGCACCTCCTGCAATATCATCTCCAGACGATGGCGTATGTCCTCATAATCAGCTCCGACCACCGCTGGAGCATGTGATGGCCCAGCTCCAGGGTCATCAAATCGATGCCTTCTCACTGCCCTCTCTGGCTCATCTGGTCACACCGCGGCCTCATCACACCTACGTCTCTCTCCCCGTGGCGGTCTCTCCGGTGCTCGCTGCAACTCCACCTCGCGCCCACAAGGTGCCACATCTGCACATGCAAAAAAACAATAGATAGTATCAACATCTATATCATATACATATGGACTGTTATCTTAACAAACACAAAACATACATATCAACCTCATCAAATCAACATACCTCGATGGTCAAAAACCTCCCCTGGAGGTAGCACCATGTTCGGGTCATCCCGGAAGTCAACCCCAGCATAGGGGTACCGAAGTATCACCTGTGGCATCTGTCGCCATACCTATGCTGCCTCTGTAGAAAAGAAGTGGCCACCTTCACCACCACCATGACGAAGCAAAACAGTCGGCCACCACCTCAACCGCGGCTCTCGCGCCCCCAGCGCCCCCAATAAAATCCTCGAGCGCAACATCGACACCCTCTCTAGAAACCAGACCACTAGGATGGACCTGAAAGAAAACTCCCCTGTATCAGTTGACCGATAGTGGTCCAACTGTGCCACCATCCTCGCATGCAGTGTCAGCCCCCAAGCAAAATGCTCGCCGGCCAACACTCTCTCCAGCACCAGCAGCTGGCCACTGCTAATTTGCTAGGTCGCTAGTGAACCGTATACTCATACAATCATCGCTGCTATACAACGACATGCTAGGGAATCTATCACCGATATGCTCACCACTGTACTGGACATAAAGTTCTGACCTGAACAATATCTCCAGCCAATAGTGGCGAGAAACATACCCCTAGGAAACACCGGCTCTGCCGGTAAGGGTGTCCCCCGAAATGGGATCCCAGTCAAGAAATATATATCCTCCACTGCAGTGAAGGGGATCTGCTCTCCTCACACGAGGAAGCAGTGCAGCTCCAGACTCTACATCTGGATCAGGAACTGTAGCAAATACTCCTGTGCCCATATCAACGGGCACTCAAAGAACTTTAGCAACCCACAGGTTGCCAAAGTTGCACACACACTAGGCTCCTCAATGGCCACGACGTCTTGCAGTTGAGACCAGTCTTACTCTCACCACCCCACTGGCATCATCACCACCGTCCACCTGCAGACAACATAGAGTCCTATATCAGCTCAAGCAACCATCAACAACATCAAAAGACTCATTTTGATACACCTCAACCTTGCCTCCTAGGCGCGGTTTTGTTACCCACAGGTGTGCACACATGCACGCCTATTCACTACACAGGTGTGCACACATGCGTGCCTGTTCACTACACAGGTGCGCATTAGTGTGCACCTGTTTGTTTCATAGGCGCGCTCCCCCGTGCGCCTGTTCACCATACAGGTGCGCCAAGGGGCACGCCTGTTCAACCCACAGACGCACACTTGTGCGTGCATGTTCAACTCATAGGCGTGCCCTTCGAGCGTGCCTTAAATTCTCTCTACCACACCCCCATGCGCATATATCCGGTGGACAGGCACGCACAGATGCACGCCTATCACTAGATCGCCTGTGCATGTGGGGCCCATCTCTCCTAAATGTCTCTGTACGGCCCCCCGTACAGCCCCTTCCCAAAAAATGGAATCCTATTTCAATGCAGGATGATTAGATTACTAACCCGATGCTCGCTAATCACCAATCAGATGCCTCGTCCTCCCCGAATATCTAAATCTCCTCTGAAAACTACTCGTCTAGTCACTATTGCAGCAGGTACAAATGAAGTGGCAATGTGGGCCCTACAACTATATATAGGCCTTTTGCCAAACTTCCCCTCACCATTCCGGGAGCCCACAGTGTCCATTTTTCAATCCATCTTCAGCCATGGGATAAGCATCCCGTCACCTACATCACAGCAGTCCCTAGCTCGCTTTTCATCCTGAGCCCCCGGGGCGCCTTTTTTTCATACCATGGTCAGGTACGCATGTGCATAGTCACACTTATCAAATACATGCTCATATCTTTGATTCCCTTTAGATATTGTTCACTTTGGGTATTTGGTTTTCATGTGTGCAGGTACTTGATCATCATACATCGGCACAACCCCTTCAGGTATATACTCAGCACTGGCATGTAGTCTTTCCCACTATATCGCACTTTCATTTCCAGTCACACCCTCTGATATTTGCCTCTAGGATCCCCATTTTCGGCTCTGCAGTACCCATGCCTCCATTTGCATCTTCGGTACTGCTACCCGGTAGCATTCTTACCCACATGAGTTGTCCCATTCATAGCACCTTTTGCCACTTTTTTGACACTCATGCTGTTTTTCATTACCCTTTAGGGATGGGAGTCCCGATAGTCTTTCATCATGTCGCGAATCAACCACATACTCCTTCTCCTCATTTTTCTAGCTTTCCCACACGGGCTCCTAGATTATCTCTTCTCGGTTCTATTTTTTACTTGCACATCCGCAGTATCATGAACCCTCCATTTCATCCACAATCGGTTTGCCCATCTGCGAACCTACCTTCATTTCACCTACCTCATACAGAAACTCACCAATGGGGCCCCCACCCTTCATCAATTTTCCAATCAAATTCTGCCCTACACGGGCCACCCATATCACACTGGGGCACCCGTTTCTGTATTTGTACATTTTTCCCCAAATTATTCGTTATTTATCGTACAAACGCCTTTATTTTCCAGTCATTACATTCCCTTTTTTGTCGCCACCTTGGGGCAACCTACTTTTCTGGCCATACGCAACCCATGTTACCCTTGGTTGGAGAATTACTTATCATCTAACCTGGTCGGCATTGTCCATATCTTCAGAGTACCCCACAAGTCACTTACCTCGACCCTTTGAATTTGTTCACCTTGTCCCTCCTCTGGCACAACTTATCCTCGGTCTTGTCATCCCCCTGACACTCGACCTCGTTGAACGGTTGCAGCCAATTTTTATCTTATACATCCTCCAATCAAGGGCAGTCTTGAGTCTTCCCACATCTTGACTTCGTCCATGTAAGTCTGCCACTTCCTCACCTCAGTAGATTTCACGAAGCCCTTTTCTTCTGGGAGTCGCGTTCCCCTTTTGTCGACATTAGCACAATTTTCCAGAAGGGTGACAGTATCTTGATTATCATTCTCCACTCAATGAGAGGTCTCGGACGACATAGGGTGAAACACCATTACTCCCTACTGTCGTTGACCCCCATAATATTCGACGCCAACACTTTCTCATGTTACAATGGGTCTTACTTTGCGACTATTGCAGTTATTTCTCTCATTTGCCGAAGACCTCTGAACTTGGTTGGGCTATCAATGCCCACATCATCGCTGCTACTTCTTATCGCGATCACTGCCTATTATTCATAGTATGTTCATTTGCAGAATTGTCTTTTGCCTTTATCACAACCGCCCCCGAGGGCACTGCAGTTGTCTACACCAACGCTTCAGTCATCTTTTTTCAGAGTTACATGACACGAGCATGGGGCATGCCCGCCTCGTTTGTACACAGTTTTATATTTTACACACCTCATGGAAGGTCAGGTCCTACCAGTTCCTTTTTCCCTCCAACGGATCACTCTGGACAATCACACTATTACTCTCTCTTATAACAACATTCTTAGTAGAAGAAACATTGATGGATTTCGGCTATACGTATGCTCCTAACCTCATCCATCAGGGGGCATCTATTATCACTGAAATTTCATCAGCACATGGTTACAAGAACTTAGCATCGTCAAACAGTGATGAAGTCATTCATGGACCCGAATTAATACCACAGCATTCAAAAAAGGTCAAAAACTATACAAAGTAGTGAAAAATTGAAGAGCGCTTTGCAGGCATTGGGCGCGCGTGCACATGCGCGGAACATGAATGTAGAAATTGCGCACAAGTGCACAATGTGTGGCTGTTAGTGCAAAAAGCCATGCACCTGCTAAACGATGCATTTATGGAAGTGGTCGGCCTCCCAACCACTTATGGTTCACCTCCCAAGCCGATTTGACCCTCAAATCTGGGCTGGATCTGACTGGTGGGCTGGTCAAAGACCTAATAATTCCCTAAATGGCCTCTTTTCACACTACAAAGAAGTTAAACAATAACCCAAAGCAATGCTATAAAAAGCCATGAATGCACCTCATTTTCTCAAGGAATTCAAAGTAATGTTATGCTGCCTATATTGTTTTGAGGACTCCATCCTTGACACAAGCACTTTGGCACCATTACATTGGACAATCCATCTCACCATTGAGTGGATTTGAAAAGAGTTTGTTCATCACCATTTTCACTTTCTTTGTTGTAAGAAGAGCTAGCTAGTGAGGGTCCAAGAGCCTTCCCTTGGAGGAAGAAGGGACTCATAGTCCCTTTCTTCTTGGTGCTTTGTTTTCATCAATAGATCAGCCTCAAACATTGGTGACATGGGTCTTTTTGTTCTTTTTATTTCTATGTCCCTATGCTCATGATTTTAATTTTTATTGCATCTATTAGTCTAATTCTTAGTTATAGTTTTGTTTTTCTTTGTCTAACTCTTTTCTCTACAGCTGTCCTGCTCAGCAGACCCAACTGAGCTTGCAAGCACCTCGATTCTTCTCATGAAGGTGACAAAGGAGGTGCAACAAACTACTTTTTAGAAGGCTTGGGATGATCAGAAGAGGTTCAAGAAAGAGCAGAGGCAAAAGGGAAACAAGCCTCCCTTTTTTAGAAATAGTTCTCAGGGACAACCATCTTTTAGAGAGCCCAGGAAGGCTGAAGTGGGTGAGCAAATGCCCAGACCGCCACCTATGGAGTGTTGGGGCTGTAAAGGGAACCATAGGTATAGGGACTGCCCCCACAGAAGAGATAAAGCGAGAACCGTCCAAAATGTTCAACAAGCTGAAACAATGGAGGATATGGGTAGTAGGATGCCAAGGATATACGCAGCCCTAGACAACAAGTAAGAAAAATTTCAATTGCACATGATTGAAGTGGAAGGTATGATCAACAACCGACCATTTATTATTTTAATTGATTTCGGGGCTAGCCATAGTTATGTAGATCCTAGGGTGGTGGAAAGTTTTCATTTATCAAGAAGAAAACATGAAAGGTCTTGGTTAGTGCAGTTGGCTACAGGAACCAATAGGAAGGTCACTTAATTGGTTAAATCCTGTTCAATAGACATGAATGGATTGAGCATGAAGGATGAATTGAATGTTCTACCTTTAGGCTCTTATGAATGCTTAATCAGGATGGACTGGTTGGACCAACACCATACCCTCCTGGACTGTCATAACAAGAGGTTTAAATGCTTGGATGAGGAGGGAAATCGGAAAACAATCCAGGTAATTCCCAGAGCTATGGCTATTAGAGAAACCTCAGCCAAGTAGTTGAAGAAGTGTTACAGGAAAGGCTGTCAATTATTTGCAGCTCATGTGGAGGAAGCATCCAGTGATGAAGTATCAAGAATTGGATACCATGAGGTACTCACAGAGTTCAAGGACATATTTCAGGAGGTACCTGGACTACCTCTGAAGAGAGACATAATTTTTCTATAAATTTGATGCCTGGAGTAGCTCTAGTTTCAAAAGCTCCTTATAGAATGAGTATGCTAGAGCTGAAAGAGTTGCAATCGTATCTTGAAGAGCTTCTAAAGAAGGGGTACATTCACCCAAGTGTGTCACCTTGGGGTGCCCCGGTTCTGTTCGTGAAGAAGAAGGATGGGATGTTCAGGCTGTGCATTGATTTCTGGCTGTTAAACAAGGTAACTACCAAGAACAAGTATCCTCTACCAAGGATCGATGATCTTTTCGATCAGTTGAAGGGTGCAAAAATATTTTTGAAGATAGATCTAAGATCAGGATATCACCAGGTAAGAATAAAGGATGAGGACATCAGTAAGACCACCTTTAGTACAAGGTACGGTCATTATGAGTTCACAGTGGTGCCGTTTGGACTGCCAAACGCACCTGTTGTTTTTATGTACTTTATGAATGGTGTATTCATGAACTATTTAGACAAGTTTGTCATAGTCTTCCTGGATGAAATCTTGGTGTATTCCAAGTCAGAGGAAGAGCATGAACAACACTTGAGGATGGTGCTACAAGTGTTGAGAGGACACCAACTGTATGCCAAATTGAGCAAATGCTCATTTTATCAAAGACAGATCCATTACTTGGGACATATTATTTCATAAGAAGGGATCGTTGTGGATCCTGAGAAGGTTGAGGCTATCCGAGAATGGTCAGCACCAAGGAATGTGACAGAAGTTAGATCCTTTATGGGAGTAATGGGCTTTATAGAAGGTTTATCGTAGGGTTCTCAAAGATAGCTCACCCTATCACTTCCTTGCAAAGGAAGGAGAAAATTTTTTAGTGGACTGAAGAGTGTGAAGAGAGTTTCCAGCGATTGAAGCAGTTGTTAACCAATGCTCCAATCCTAAGAATTGCAGATCCAAATATGGATTTCGTGGTGTGCATAGATGCATGCAAGGAAGGGTTGGGAGGAGTTCTTAGCCAAGATGGATTGGTAATTTGTTATGAGTCTAGGAAATTGAAAGAGCATGAAAATAATTATTCCACTCACGATTTGGAGCTGGCAACAATCTTCCATGCTCGGAGGAAATGGAGACATTACCTCATGGGAAGAAGATTTGAATTGAGAACAAACCACCATGGTCTGAAATATTTGTTTGATTAGCCGACTTTAAATGCTAGACAAAGTAGGTGGTTGGAGTTTCTCTGTGAATACGACTTTGATATCAAGCATATCAAAGGCAAGGAAAACAAGGTGGATGATGCACTCAACAGAGAGGTGCATGAATTGCATGCTACAACCATTAGAAGGTATAGGATGGATATTAAGGATAGAATTTTGGAAGCTGGAAATGTAGATTTGCAGTACAGAGATTTGGTAGCAAAGCTACAACAAAGTGAAAGGCCACAAAAAGAGGGAATTTACACCTTGGAATATGATGGAATAATTCTGTATAAAAATAGAGTCTATATACCCAATGTCCAGGAATTGAAACTTGTGATTCTAAAAGAAATGCATAACGTGACATATGTTGGACACCTTGGATATCAGAAGAATGTGGCAATAGTCAAAGGCCATTAATTTTGGCCGGGTATGAAGAGGGAGATCGTTGAATACATTGCCATATGTATGGAGTGCCAGAAAGTTAAGGCTGATCATAGGCACCTAGCAAGGTTCTTGCAGCCTTTACCCATTATGGAATGGAAGTGGGAAGTGGTGACCATGGATTTTATTACAGGATTTCCCAGAACAAGCAAGCAACATGATTCGATCATGGTGGTGGTGGACAAGCTTACAAAACCTGCCCATTTTATTCCACTGAAAACCACTCACAAGGTAGCAAATGTTGTTGATATCTTCTTAAAAGAAGTGGCACACTTGCATGAAATTCCTAAGATGATTGTGTCTAATAGGGACCCGAGACTCACCTTGAATTTATGGAAAGGACTATTCAAAGGATTCAGAACGAATCTAAATTTCAGTACAGTGTATCATCCCGAGTCTGATGGATAGACAGAGAGGGTGAACAGAGTAAATAGAGGACATGCTGAGAATGTACGTGATGGACAAACCAGGAAGATGGGAAGACTACCTGCATTTGGTAGAATTCACCTACAATAATGGGTATCATGCATCGCTGAAGATGAGCCCATTTGAAGCACTTTATGGAAGAAATTACAACACTCTAGTAAGATGGGATAATCCAGCTGATAGAGCAGTGGTTGGGCCAGAGTTTCTCAAAGAGATGGAAGACCAAATGATAAGAATTAAATAGAATTTGAAAGCTGCCCAGGACAAGTAGAAAAGTTATGCTGATAAGAACAAAACCCATAGAGAATTCAAGGTGGGTGATCATGTTTTCCTAAATGTGAAAACTAACAGGAGTTCCCTGAAGCTGGGAAGTTGCACCAAGTTGGCAGCACGATACTGTGGGCCTTTTGAAATCCTGGAAAGGATTGGGCCAATTGCATACATGCTTCCATTACCTACATCTATGACTGTACATAATGTGTTTCATGTTTCACTGTTTAAGAAATATATACCTGATGCTAATCATGTTATCGACTGGAATGTGATTCAGGTGGAACCAGAAGGTGTCCTGCAAGTGCATCCTGTGCACATATTGGACAGGAAAAGCAAACAGCTCCGGAATCGAGCCATAGAGCTTGTAAGGGTCCAGTGGACCTGGTAGAGTCCCGAGGATGTGACATGGGAGCATGAAGATTTTATGCGGGCAGAGTACCCACATCTTTTTGAATATTTTGAAAAGATTGCAGATGCAGTGTAAAGTTGCACTGAGGATAGTGCAGAAATAAGGGGGGGGGTTATAATGTCCCCAAGGCCAAGCCTTATTGTAAATATTGTTTATGAAATGAATTGTAAATATGTTTTATAGGCTGGTGAGACGAGTTTATATAAGCTAGTGGGATTATGTGATTGTTACGCTAGAGGGCCTAAGTGTTGATGGCCAAGAGCTTGATTTTGTACTTGTATTTATGCGGAATAGTAATAAAATATAAACACCACTGCGTGCAGACCGACCATGATGAATGAGTGATGGGGGACTAAGCTTCCACAGAGTGGGCAAGGGATTAGGGGCTGGAAGGTGGGAAGAGGGGCTAATTTTTTAGCCTAGGGGCTTAAGTCCTTGGGAATAATATTTTAATATTATTCCAAAAGACATGTGAATTATATGTTTTTATCCTAAGTTCCTAGAAAGGGGAAAACATGTGCAAAGGTGATGCATGTTGATGGAGCACATGTAGTTTCATGGGTAACAAGTGTCAACCTAGGTGCATGCAAATAAAACATTTGAGATGAGCCATGATGGGGGTTCTTTTCCCATTCCACCATTGAGCGTCTGAAGGGGGAGCCTGTCTGACTTCTGTAAGAGACCCTCGTGCAATTCTAAAACTATGGGATGAGCCTGTGTTTATTTTTGAAAAGATGGTACACCCCCTTCTATTCTGAACCGTCAAGTCTGAGTCGACCCCTATGTGGAAAACTTGTCACACATCCATGAGAACCAAAGCGTGAGTCTATCCTATGTTTCCAGATTGAGAAAATGGAAGTGTCTCGTTCCTTCTAAGCCTGGTTATATGGTTATACTTGGTTGTTGCTGACTGGGGTTGTTTGTGTATGGATTCCTATTGTCTGTGGTGGACGTGTAGTGTTTGAACCTGTGTGGCTTGTTGGCCAGTCATTCAACACTCTCTTCAGGTGACAGAGGTGGTTGAAGTTGGATGAACAGGTTGCTTGGCCTATGAGTGACTCTGTCCAGGTGAGAGAGTGCGTAGAGGAAGGAGAGAACTCCTGGAAGGAACCCTGTAGCTTCCACAGAGCTTGGAGACATCTGGTCCAGTCTGTTGCTAAAACCCAAGGCAAGGGAGATTAGCAACCAAAGGACTATTTGGGTGATAGTGAAGGTGTATACTCTTGGGGTGGAACAGGCATGTGGGGAAGGAAAGTCTATGGGCAGTGAGTATGAGTGGTTCCTGGGAGAGAATTGCTTCCTTGTGACTATGTGTTTTCCTTGCAACCTCATCCTAGCCTAGGATTCCTTGCCTTGGGGTGGAGCTTAGTCCCAGCTCGGGGGTGACCCACTACTGAGCTTGATGAGAAATGTGGTCTAAGGCTAGGAGGTTCGTGGAAGGTCTGCACCTGGTTGGTGTAAGTACCACCATTTCAAGATAAGTACCAGATGATGTTTAATTACTTTTCTGCATGTCTGTGTATTTATATTATCATGTATTCTACTGTGTAAACAATTTAATGTGAAAGCCATTGATTATTTATAATAACAATAATTCTTATGGTTACTTTGAGTTTAATGTGATTAACCTATTTCAAATGCATTTCATATATATAATTAAGCATGAGATTGTTATTCAGCATAGTAATGTTGGTCAACCATGGGGTTGATGGTTGGGAACGTTACAGTTTGGTATTAGAGCGTTGTACTTATTTAAAGAAAGGGTGTTACATCTAGACTCTGTGGAAATTTGATCCCAATAAGTTTACCACCAATGTTTGACATGAGTGAGAGATCTAAGGAGTGCGAAGGTGATCTTTTCTTTATCGGAAAAAGTGTGAACAAAGAAATAACCTTCTAGCAGAGTTAACCATTTTTCTAGGGCTTCTCCATCTATCTGTCCTTCAAATACAGGAATATCAAAATTAACCTGCACCTTGAAAGACAAGGTGCTTCCAAAGTGGTCTCTTGATGAATATGCGCCTGTTGCTATCAACATGCATTGAAGTATGTGGGAAAAATTCTCCATCATTTCATCCCTCTGTTGCGTGAGAGCTTGCTCAAGCAACAGACTGATAGGATCATCTGCTCCGTTGTTTTTCGTTTCTTCTATCATTGATTTTATTGGGTGTGCAAGAGAGATTGTCCTCAAGAGAGACAAGCTCGAGACCCAACTTTCTATACTCGGACCTTGTCAGGGACATGCACTGAAGAAACAATCAAGAACAACCTGCTCTGATACCACTGATCTGGATTATTTTCGACACAAAATGAGTTCGGAGATACAATAGAGAAATGCATAGAGATATCATAGATATTCAATAATATAACAGAAATGTATCAAATATGCAACCATAAAAATAGATATACAGTAATACATGATTTCTATTAATGAAAGAAATGTACAAAAACTGTAATAATACAGAGTGAAAGACTCGCTAGAATGGCAGCATCTTATCTCTGAGAAGAGATGTGATGGCTACTCACATTCGCAAGAAGATGATTACAATGAGGCTCTGAAGGCCTTTTTAAAATAAAAAGGAATGCCAAAAACCCTATACATCCAAAAACCTAACCCTAGGAGATGAAGCACCAAAAGTCATGTGGGCCCTGTTTGGGTATGTTAGTACATCAACTTCCCGGGGTCGTAACGTTTTCATACGATCTTCATTTTAGGCATATGATAGCTCATTGGAAAGGTATCATCAAGGAGATTCAATTTGGGGGCTCAACCATGCCTTTGTATATCATTGAGAACCTCTATCTTGAAAAAAATTCATTTAGGCCTTCAAAATGGCCCCGAAAGTTAAAACCTGCTAAAAATAGTAAATTGCCAAAATTGCCAGAAAACTATTTTGAGCCAGTCAGAAAAGGTGAGTGGCCACCGATATACACCTAGATTAGTGTATAAGGAATTGAAGTAAATATTCCACATGGATTTGATGTATAGAGTGCCAGAGGGGCACTGAGATAGCTCCTGGGGGGTAATGGAAAGATCAAGAGAAGTGGCAGAGAAATTATCGCAATGATTATGGTTGATAACCACAATATTGAATTTTCATTGTAGGATATACGTGGGGGGAGGCAGACCCTTCTGAGCCATCAGGTATGGAAAATGTATGTGACAGTTAACGTCCAAGTCCTCCGGACTTTGTGTCTTTGACAAAGTTTATGTTTTGTTGAGAAAAAGGGTTGGAATCCCTAAGTTCCAAAGTCTCGGAGTGATTTTCAGCCATAGATCATCCAGGATGACGAGATTCATGGATTTTCCCTAAGTAGTTTGACAATTTGGTGTTTGGGGAAATTGGTTGAAGTGCACACATAATGGACTTCCTCTCGAAGCCTTGAAGTCTAGAACTCATCCAAACCATTCGATTAACAGGGACAAATGTCCATAGATTAACCATACATAACTTTGGCAATTCATAATTCATAGTTTGGGAGAACCGAGAGGTAATGTTAGGAAAAGCTCCAAAGTCTTGTAGCCATGGAGTCCCGAAGTTCTGGGAAGAAACTGTTCGATTGTTTGGATTTTGGAAGAAACACGGTGATAGTCAAGAAATTCGTTGAAGCTCAGAGCTACAAAGTGCCAAAGCACGGGCTATGACATGGAATGATGATGTCACCAGAGGTGATGTGTACCTCCCCTATTCATGCCACGTGTCAGTCAAAAGTGTACTTTTGATGACCTTGTTGGACAAATAACAGTCTGAAACATGGAGGCCATGTGTCACCATCTTATATTATGACAGTTGTACTATGTGGACCCGAGAAAGTTAAGAGGTCAGGGAATTCGACGTTCAGACGAATTAAGTGAAGAAGATGTTAAATATTTTGAAGCCCGAAGCTCTAGAGTGCTGAAGTGATAAAGCATCGAGGATTTTAGGAATTTGAAGTTGATAAGAAATGAGAGAATAAGGTGTGAATTTCTGTGAATCCTGAAGCTCCAGAGTGCTGAAGTGATAAAGCACCGAGGATTTCAGGAATTTGAAGTTGATAAGAAATGAGAGAATAAGGTGTGAATTTCTCTGAATCCTGAAGCTTCGAAGACATGAAGGACCACCTATTCAGTACTTCGTCAGTTCAAAATTTGGGAAAATCAAAGAATGATGAGGTAGAAACCTATGAAGTCTGAAGTTACAAAGTCAAGAAGAAAGGAAATGATGCGGTCGTTGATGTAACTTAGGGTAACGTGGGAAAACTAGATGCTTTCCATGTGTCATCATTTTTCAATCATTTCAAACATTGTTTGGGCCAATTGGAACATGATACATGCCAGCTGTGGGATTGAGCCACATGTTCTCTCCTTATTTTCTACCACGTATCACCCTCCTGGTGCGTGGTTGATGACGAGACTCTAGAAGTTCAGAGAATTTTTCATTTGGGGGTATGTGTGTATGTTGTTGTAATATCTCCCAAATCCTGAAGCTCCAAATCCATGAAGGATCACCAACCCAGTACCTCTCTCATTCAGAGTTCAGGAGAATCACCAAGTAATGAGGCATAAACCTTTGAAGTTTGAAGTTCTGAAGTCATGGAGGTTATGCAATCTGTCGACGTCACCTGGGGTGATGTGGACACACATGATATGTTCCACATGTCATCATTTTTCATGATTTTCAAGGGCCCTTCATGCCCAATTAATATGTGACACATTTCATACATTGGATGAAGCCATGTGTCCACTCTGTAACTCTGCCATGTGGCAAAATGATAGATGGATGCTGACTAGAACTCAGTGGTTTGTTAGTCTGACGATAGGGTAAAAACAATAAAGAAGGAAGCAAAAAATCTGAAGCATGGAGTTCCATAGAGATTCTCCAGTTCAACCTTCATAGGAATTACAGAGTATTGCAGTAAGGAACCCCAAAGCTCGGGGCCTTGAAGCTTCGAAGATGTACCCTGTGGAAGCTGTCCAGTTCGTCATTCAGGGAAAGGAGTGAAGAAGGAATGAAAACTTTCAAAGCTTAGATTTCTGGAGCCCCAAAGTTCCCTAGGATCTGGATAAGAGCCTGTCTTCCAGGGATTTGTCACAACCTATGGTCAAATGCGGTTGGGGGTTGAAGAATAAGGGCCTAGTGCCCAGAAATAATTTTAAAGTAAGAAAAGGACTTAGGAAGGAATCTTGTGGGATTTTTATTTTTCGAACCTGCATCAAAAGTGGTAAATAAGGTCTTTGAACCTTATGAGTGGATCCAAAAAAGGTCCAAGAGATATTTTAGCTTTGATAAAAGTGATTAACTGCAGAGGGATTACATCACAGAAAAGACAATTTTCAATTATCCATAAATTTTTGCTCAGGACTCAGAATTGAGCAAGGAAGAAGTCAATGGAAAGGTATTGGAAAGAGGATTCCAGGTATTCAACCATAATTAAGGATTGAGTATCTTAGATCACAAGAAGTCATAAAGAAGTGGTTGGTGACCATAAAAGGAAAATTCTATATATGTTACCAAAATGGTATATTGTGGTTCTAGCTAACAAATTTTGTTGTATGTTTGTTTTTGGATGTAATGGTTACATTTAAAACATAAAATGTGCTATATATGTCTACAGATCGAAGAAAGAAGGACAGAGATAGTTCTTCATTTTACATTTGAAAATTTTAAGAAGTTATTGGATCAGATGTTGGGTTAAATAAGCAACATGGAAAACCTGAATGAAATTATGGTTTGGGGAAGACCTTTTCTATACAGATTGATATATCAAAATGCTAGTATTTTGATAAACAAACACAAAATGTATGCATGGAGAAAGTGGCAACATCTCCAAATATTAGTCCTACAGTTTGGAGATAGAACCTCCATTATTTCTATCAAAATTCTCAGTGGGAGTATGGTATGAAGTGCATCAAATATGGCATTATAGAAGTTGATTTTTCAAGTCAGGTTGAAATCAGATGGGTCAAGATAAGAGAAAGTGATAGTCATCAAGAAAATCTAGTGTTGATATGATCAGTCAAGAAAAGGGTAAATCAATTGCTTCAAGAAATTGGTGTTAAATATCCAAGCTTACTCGGAGAACATGAATGGAAATATAATTGGGTCATGTAGGAGTTGGATAAGAGGAATCCAAGTAATAGCGGAATTCTTAAAATTAATATCAGCATAATATATGGTTGCAAGTGTGCAAAGTAGACAAGGAAAGATTCCTGGATGGAGTCAAATCCTTGAACATCTTAAGATAATGGAAGAGGAAATCATGAGGTAGATATCAAGTTAATGGGAATGCATGATAACACTCCAGGAGGGAAAGAAAGAATAGTAGAGAATTGTTGATGCATTCCAAAGGTGTTGAAGATATTTCCACAATAGCATGTAGATATCAAGTCAAGAATAACTTAAAACTGAAATGAATCTCTTTAGAGAATCAATAAGGAACCATGAAGAAGAAAATGGTTATATGCATGGTTTTGAATGCAAATGAGATGGTTCCTAATAATAATCCATATTAAGTGGCATAGAGACATGAGTGACATTCCCAGAGGTTGGAGGTATCACTTGAAATTATAATGGTAAAGTAAAATAATTGTTGAGTACTTTTAATTAATTTTGTGTAGCTAGCGAAGGAGGAATATGTGCATCCTTACAGTATTCTACAGATTGAATATGCAAGCCAAGTTTGAGTCTAGTTGTCAAGGAGAAGATAAGAGTACAAGAAAACTCAAGTACTAAAGTATTCATTCAGGAAAGGGCTGAAGTAGTTCAGTCCAAAAAGTAAATGGATGTTGAATATCCAAATTCTATAAGACATCCTGATTGGAATTATAATTCATCGAAGTATGAGTTGGGATAGATGGATCCAAAAAATAAATGAAAGTTGAAGGTTAATATCAACTTAGCATTTGGATAGAAAATCAAAGGCAACCAAGAGTGATTTGGCTAGAAAGTGTTCAGGTCAGAAAAAATCATGCACAATGATTACAGTGAGAGAACAAGAAGATGTAGGAATCCAAGAAGAAGTGAAGACTTTTG
This sequence comes from Picea engelmannii, assembly GCA_009831015.1. NCBI lineage: Eukaryota > Viridiplantae > Streptophyta > Pinopsida > Pinales > Pinaceae > Picea > Picea engelmannii. The sequence continues at coordinate 276,206 of ML784174.1, forward strand.
GGATCAACAAGGAAAAGTGATTCAGGGAGATAGAATTTGTTTCAGTTTCTATGGTAACAAGTATGTTATGTCTTGTTGGGACATCCATAAAGAGAGAATGCTTCCATGTTTGCAACTGTTGCTGATGATGTTACTGCATATGGAAGGAAGCAATAGAAAGCTGTTATTTTGATTATAAGACTGATAAAGAGGCATGAGAGCTTCTACTTGTCATCAACTAATTAGGCACCATCAAATTTATTTAAGGGAAGCTATGCAGGTAAGTATTTATTTGGAAATTATGTTGCATAATTGTGGAAGGGGAATTTAGGTGAGAATTTCCCCATATATAATCTGATAATAAAAAGTAAGGTATTGTTTAAGTGCATTAACATGAATAAGTTACCACTAGGTGTGGTAAAGAATAGAAGCATGTTATAGTTATCAGATCTTCTTCGATTTTTAATGCACACACTGACATAATAACATGCCATGTCAATTAGGTTATGAGGTAATAACCAAAGCAACAAAATATAATAATTATTATAGGAATGGATGTTAGTAATTCTAGTCATGTATGAGACTATGACATGGTTGGATATGGAAAAACATGGATATGGAAAGGTTATATACCACACAAATACCAAATTAACACTAATCTATTGAGAGTTTCACTCATGCCTAGTAAGTGGTAGAGTTACGCTCATACATGATAGAATTGTATACTTAAATGCATTTTCTGAATGCGTTTTGTGAGTTCATGCATATATATTATTGCATGTAAATAATTATACTAACAGCTGAAATGTTTCTAACTCATGGAGTTGAGAACATTTCAGGAGATGTTAGACATTGCAACAGAAAATCTACAAGTCAAGTAATTACATGAGCATTGACTACATGAAAGTTTCTATTTAGAAAAAGAAGTAATGAACTTACTGATATTAATTATGAACATGCGTATGCATAGAATGATAATTCATTCTATCTAATAAATTGTTTTGTAGTTTTGATTGAATTGTTAGTTATAGACAATTCTAAGAACACTTCATAAGGTTTTTGTACATATTGCAATGAGAGTATGATGTACAAAAAATACTGACAATCTGTTAGTTGAATGCAAGATAGAAACATTGCAAGAAAAGCGGTATTCAACATGGTGCTTGTTGAAAGCCAGAAGGAAGATTGCATCCTATTATTGCAACAACAATGAAAAATTATGAAATATAATTTCATATTTTGGGGAAAAGTTGAATTACTTATTAAATAAGTTTGAGTTATAAATGAATTAGTTTATGTTTTATCATGATAACTGCATGTGTGTGTATTGGCCCTTGACCAAGTTTTGGGAGTTTCTTGGTCATGTTGACCTATTTTGAGACTTTGACAGCCCGTTGAAGGAGGAGCGCAAGACGAAGCGGAGATCACAGGATCTCGACCCCCTTTTGGGCCCCTTTTTGGGTTATTGGGAATATGTAACGAGAATGGGATGTCATTCCATGGGTTTACCCATGTTTAGGCCTATTTTGTATGTATAAATAAAAGGATAGGCATTGTAAATTGGTAGTAGTGGTAGTTGAAGAAAATGGTGCATCTATGTGATGTGAATGCATGCTAAGTGTGAGTAGAGTCTGAAAGTGGTTTGTGCATGACTATAAGAGATTTCCAGAGCTAAGTGAAGATCCTTGTAGCGGATTGTGGAGAGATCAATACTGTAGTGCAAGGAAGAAGGATCTAGCGAGCTGCACAAATCTTCTGTCCTATATGGAGTAAGGGTTTTGATGGCTTTGTTCTTATAACCGATTGAATGAAGGAAATACAGAAGAAGAGTTGGTGGATGTAGCCCCAGGGTGGGGGTGAATGACATAAACACTATGTTATGTGCTTTTTGATTTGTCTTGATGTGTTCATATGTTATATTCTAAGTGCTCCAATATGTTTAGATAGATCTATTTATGCTTTGTGCTTATTATATGTGAGAATGTTAGATCTGATCTAGATAGTCATGCTCAATGCTTGATATGCTCATTATGATCCATTTGTATATGCTAAGTGCTTGAATAATGTATATTAGTGGGAATACTGCGAAGCTCTGTTGTATCAGCAAAGTAAATAAGAGATTTCATATTAGGGAACTGACAGTGCTAAGTGCTTTATTAAGTAGTAAAATCACATATCTATGTCCTAGCTAAGGTTGCAAAAACCTAAGTCTTTCAACCACCCCTGCCTCTACCTCGGGTGAGACTTCATATGCTTCGCAGGTGTTGCTAAAAGGGTCGGTAGTTAGGGTTTTGTTGGTGTGTTGTTGTAGCGTTGAACCCTGGGTCTACCCCTGTGCCAACAAATGGTTCTATTGTCGGGACCTAAAACTATGATTGCAGGGAACTAAGAAAGAGGAAGCTCTGTGCAAAGATTCATCCTGAAATTGTGAAAGTTATGTGCGTAGATTTGTTCCCTTGTGTGCAGTATTCTACATGACTTATAAATATCTATGTTAAAGAAAGAATATCAGATCTGAAAGAAAGAATCCCGATCTGAAGAAAAGAAGATCAGATCTGAAAGAAAGAACCCTGATCTGAAGAAAAGAAGATCAGATCTAAAGGAAAGAAGCAATATCTAAACGCTTGGCACTCTAAGAAAGGTAAAAGTAAGAATTTCTGATTAAAAGAGGTAAGATCTAGAAGCTCTGTGCTCTGATAAAGGTAAATATAGTAATTTTTTTTTTTAGATATGGAAGCTTTGTGCTCTGTAGAAGTAAGATAAGTGGAAAATTTTCTTTCTAGAGTATGGATCTAGGTATGTTTAATAGAGTCTATCCTAGTTTAAAAACAAGGGCATTAATAGATGAAAGAAGGTTTGATATGAGTATATCTGATAATAATAGTGAAATATATATTATACCTATGCATAGAAAGAATGTTTGGACTAACAAATGGATGCAGGATCCTAGAAAGAATTTATTACAGGTTAGCTCCTATGATCCTAGTGCGCAGTAAAGGAGAAGTTGGGGATCATTTCAAAGAAAGAGAGGATTGACCCTCTGTTATAGCTGCAAAAGACTAGGACATCTTGCTAAGGAATGCCCTGGAAGAAGACCTAGTTGTATTTGCTGTAAGGCTATGGACCTTGAAGTGTTGGATATCCCCAAAATGATTGCTAAGCTTGAAAGTATGAACATAAGACAAGAAAACCCTAAGCCAGATTCAGAAACTAAGGCTATAGAATAACCCTAGAAAGAATCAAAGAAGGTATTACTACAGATGAAAGACACCATGGATGACCATTGACATGTTAGACTATCAGAGATTTTTAAAGACAAGGAGTGCCTTGAAGCAAGAATAGGGGACTTCGACATTGACTGTGTTCTATATGAGGAAACAAAAGTGAATATCATGACAGAAAGAACTTGGGAAGCTATAGGAAGTCCTACTATGATCCCTTCACTAGGAGGAATATGGTCATTCAAAGGAAATATGGTAAACTTATGCGGGAAGCTCGCTCAGATACCTATGAACGTTAATGGAACTTCGACAAAGGAATATTTTGAGATTATTAAGTTTATTGAAGATAGTGCCCCATTTACCATGTTAATAGGAAAACCTTGGATTGACAGAACTCAAGCTAGATGATGGGAAGAAGAAGCCTTGGAGCATAAGAAACAAGACTTAAAAGATTTCATGACTAGAAGGATCGCATAATTGATTGAAGAACAGAAGAACAGATTGAAGCTATTTGACAGTAGAGACCCTGATGTCAAAGTTGTAGGAACATCAAAGGAATCCTAGAAGACTGAAGTACCTATCCCATACAAAGAAAAGGTATTACCCCTGAGCCCTAGGAAAGAATCTCAACAGGGCGCAGTGACTATGTTAAAATAATATAAGAATCAGAATGGAAAATGAGCTACCGTGATGAAGCTCACTGGAAAAAAGGCTAGGAAACAATGTAAGAAGAGAGCTAAGTTGCAGAAGGTACCTGAGGGATCTTCGCAAAGAGAAAATTTTCATAATTAGAGCTTCGCCGAGATATCAGAACATCGACACATGACACTTCGCCATGACAAAGCAATATAGTCGTTGGGGCTGATATATCCATTCGAATCCCGCTTCAAACAGGGAGAAAAGAAATAAAGGTTTGTCATCATACCGTTGCGTCATGCCATAACAGATCGAATAGGAGTTAATGAAGGCCCATACCCATTGCAAGTAAACCATTTCCGAGTTACCTATTTATCACATCGCGTCATGCATCGAGAACACTTTTGCTAATTGAGAATTCGAGCCCACAGACTAAGCCAAGTTTATAAAGTGATCATTGTGCTCTCACTCTCTATTTCATTACCGTGTCTAAGTTTTTCCTTGACCCCACAAATTGTTCACCCCGAGTGCATATGTCGGAAGCATTGAGCACTACAGAGAAAGTTGTTGAAGAAGTTTTGATCGACTTGATGACTGAGAAAGACATGTCGATGTCTGAAGGTATCCAAGCTTCATCCACAAAAATAGTGCAAGAATCCCCATCTACTGCTCATGGAGCTGGACTGTCCCGTGAAAGGCGAGATAAGAACAAGGATGACTTAGTGAATTCTAAGTTGATTATGAGCATTCTACTTGCCTATATACCACCTCTAAGCAGCGCAATAAATCGAGACAGTGTGCCCAGAGACTTTGAATATGAATTGGTCACTATGTATCCCCCGAAGGGGATATGTGTAGTGCGCACAGACCAAGATAAGATCACAACATTGAAGTTTAGCGACTTCAACCTCGGTGACAGGAAGGTGTACAACATTCTCACCCCACACAAGTATTTGACCAAAACTAAGGGAAAGAACTCGAAGATCATACCCCAGTCATGGACCATGAACCTAGTGTAGTCCACCCTCCTTAACATTATGAATATCCCGCACTTCGGAAGGCACCGAGAAGTGAATGCATGTGTCAAGATACTGTTGTCTTTCTACCATGGAGGATATTTATAGTTGAATCACCGTATCACAGTGGATCCTACATTGATTAATCGGATCACAGAGCTGAGCATGCAAGGCCCTGACCCATAGGATTTCTATCCTAGGAAAACCATGGATCATGCTCTTACGCAAAAGATAAAAGACACCTACGGGGATGTCAAGGAGGGAACATGAGGATACAAGGTAGCTTCTATCCAGAGCGGTGCAGTGCACCTAGCCTATCAATTGATCACAGGAAAGTTGGTTTGCAAGAACCAACCCACCCAAGTGACTGGATTTGTAGTCGACCTCGCAGGAAAGTTAGTTCGCAAGAACCGACCTACCCAAGTGATTGGATTTGTAGTCAACCTCATAGGAAAGTGCGTGGAGAGCCTACAAATGAATTGGGAAAATTACCTTGTAAACCATCTAGAATTGGACTGCAGGGAAGCACAAGATCAAGGATATGAGTTCCACTTCAGCTAGATTCTCATCTTGATCACTTTTATCACATGGAAGATGCCAAAAGGTGCGACCTTCTTGGACATCGAGATATTTAAACCTCTGGTTGTGAATTTTAGTACATTATGGTACTCGAAGGACATGAACAAGCAGTGGCAATCCAATGCTATCTTCTACACTTATTACAACCAATTGAAGGTAACCATCCAGTCTGCACCTCGTATAACCGAACACTCTCCACAGGTTCAGGTCCTTGATGAAATTCAACGCAGACCATTATTTCATTTATATCACAGCATGCACTGATGAGCATAAACAACAGTTGCAGTCATACTACAAGTTGACAAAGGATGACTTGGAAGAGATTACCAAGGAATGGTCGGCGGACCTCTTTGTTCCAGCGAACCCTGTGGAGATGTCCGATATTGATAGTCCAGAAATTGTGACGGATATACCTGGACCTAGCAAGACAAATAAGACCAAAGAGGTCCATGATTTAGACAACACATCCATGAAGACCGCTTCCATCTCAACAGATCAAGTAGGAGATGGTGGAGATATAGATGGTGCATAAGTTGCACCGAAGAAAGGTGAAGTTACACTGCCTAGAGACAAGGAGAAACCCTCAAAGAAAAGGAATGTTTCCCATCCAAAACCTTTTTCGAGGAAGAAATTGAAAGTAACCAAGACCAAATTTGAGACCCCCCTTACCTCAGACGACTTCGACTTCATCGTTAGAGCACTGAATGATGCTTTGTTGGAGATAGCAGAGAAGCAGGAAGCTAAGTAGGAGGAGGTGTTCAATTGGATTAAGGATGAGCTCCAAGGGGCGTAGCAGGACATATAGTCCAACCATGCAGTTTCCATTGCACCTCCATTGGTAGGAACATCAAAACTAGGTGATGAGCCAACTCAACTACACCGCATTGCTGATGCAGTTGAAGCTCGCCTTCGAAGAGCTCAAGAAGAGACAGCACAAGCCACCCAGGCTTTAGTGCAAGTACATAAAGACCTTGAGGAGCAACACAGTGCTACAGAATGGGAAAAGATTTCTCTCCAAGTGAAGTGGGATGAAGAAAAAGTATAGTTACAAGAAATCAAGGAACAATTGCTCACTGAGCAACTTGAAGTTAAGGAAATGGTTCACAGAGCACTTCTCTCTATGAAAATCATCAAATTAAAGGTCGAAGAGAGAGTTACATAGAAGGTGGTGCAACTTGAAGAAGTAATATAGCAGCTCCAACAACGTATAGCAGACTTAGAGCTCCACACTATGCCCAAGACTCCTCAAGATGTAAGGGACCAGCCAGAAGGAACTGCCCACAACATAATTGATAGATTAAAATCTCTTGCCTTAGAGTGAAAGTAGTTGAGTAACCAAAGTTCCCAGACATATGAGAACCTCACTGAGAACCCAGAGTTACAGGTACTGGATTCGCAGCTCCAGGAAGTAAAGAAACACGCAAATACCCTACAGGCATAGTTGAAGGCCCTGCCAACTGTAGACAGAATGAAGAGGTCTCACGAACAACATACAACTCAGTAGAAGATCCATATGCTTCAAAGAAAAGTGATAGAAGTCACTCAATGAATTCAACCTTTGTAACATAAGGAATGCCTGTTGTTTACAAAGGTCGAGAGCCAAGGAACAGAGCTAGAACAACTCATCATCACATCAGAACAACGCCTAGAAGGGCCAGTGAATGACATAGTAATACAGGAGTTCACTAAACAAGAGGCCACATCAAAGCAGCAAGTCCAAGGAGCTTGAGGCATTCAAAGCAGAATTGGTCAGACCAGAGTGATTTGGGATGAGTCACAGGTGAGTGTTTGGGGCCTATTGGCACTTGACCAAGTTTTGGGAGTTTCTTGGTCATGTTGAACTATTTTGAGACTTTGACATCCTGTCAGAGGAGGAGCGCAAAACAAAGCGAAGATCATGGGATCTCGGCCCCCTTTTGTGCCCCTTTTTGGGTTTTTTTGGAATATGTAACAGGAATGGGATGTCAACCCATGGGTTTGCCCATGTTTAGGCCTATTTTGTATGTATAAATAGAAGGATAGGCAATATAATTTGGTAGTAGTAGTAGTTGAAGAGAATAGTGCATCTATGTGATGTGAATGCATGCTAAGTGTGAGTAGAGACTGAAAGTGCTTTGTGCATGATTGTAAGAGATTTGCAGAGATAAGTGCAAATCCTTGTAGTGGATTGTGGAGAGCTCAGCATTGTAGTGTAAGGAAGAAGGATCTAGTGAGCTGCGTAGATCTTCTGTCCTATGCAGAGTAAGGGTTTTGATGGCTTTGTGCTTGTAACCGATTGACTGAAGGAAATAAAGAAGAAGACTTGGTGGATGTAGCCCTAGGGTGGGGGTGAACCATGTAAACACTGCGTTATGTGCTTTTTGATTTGTATTGATGTGTTCATATGTTATATGCTAAGTGCTTCGATATGTTTAGATAGATCTATTTATGCTTTGTGCTTATTATATGTGAGAATGTTAGATCTGATCTAGATAGTCATTCTTAGTGCTTGATATGCTCATTCTGATCCATTTGTATATGCTAAGTTCTTGAGTACTGTAGATTAATGAGAATACTGTGAAGCTCTATTGTATCAACGAAGTGAATAAGAGATGGTATATTAGGGAACTGATGGTGCTAAGTTCTTTATTAAGTAGTACAATCACATATCTGTTTCCCAACTAAGGTTGTAGACACCTAAGTCTTTCAACCACCCCTGCCTCTACCTCATGTGAGAATTCATCTACTTCGCAGGTGTTTCCAAAAGGGTTGGTAGTTAGGGTTTTGTTGGTGCTATGTTGTAGTGTTGAACCTTGTGTTTGCCCCTATGCCAACATTGTGATGCATATGAGATAATATTGATTAAAGTTGAAATGTCGGGAAAGAACAACTATTGTTGAGGACACTAAAGCCCTATAATTGTAGAACCTTGGTGGGGTTCTGGTAATGGGTTAGTGTTCTCCTTGTGTGTGAAATCATTGACAAAATGGATTGCTGAAGGATTACGTAGCAGTGAAGGGATTTCTAAGCCTGGAAGGGTGAGTGAAACAAGGAAGAGGAAACTTAGGGATGCTTATGGCATGGTAGATGCCATAAGGAGGGAGTGTCAAATGGAACAATGAGCTGAATTATTTCTGGAAGTAGCTCTATGGAATAGAGAAATTGACTTCGAGTTGTAGTATGAATACCAGAATTGATGTTGGAAAGTAGAGCACCATATGGATAACAAGCTTCCAATAGCTAAATCTTGGAGATTTTTTAAGATTTTTGAAAATCTTGATGGTAATATGTAAATAAGTTGCATTACAGATAGTGAAAAAATAAGGGGAGGGGATTGTAATATCACAAGACCGAGCCCAGTTGTAATTATAAATGTAACATGTTTTATAGGCTGGTGAGCCAAGTGATTATAAGCTAGGAGGTGTATGTGATGATTAGGCCAGAGAGCCTAGATGATAAAGGACAATGAGCCTATTTTTGCATATGAAATAAATCATATCGTTAATATAAATACATCGTTTCATCTAGACCGACCATTATAAAAGAGAATGGGGGACTAAGCTCCACTAGGTAGGGAAAGGGAAGGGGCTAAGAGGCTAGGAAAAAGGGATAAGATGGAGGGATTATCTCTAAGGGAATATTATAATATATTTCCTAAAATACTAAGGTTTGGGAAATAACTCATGTTAACCTAAGTTCCTTTGGGAGAAGGAGGGAACTCCAAGTGGAGAGGAACGATATTCCTGGATGACCAGGTGTCAATCCTGACACAAGCAGTTTTATGTGGGAAAATCATTTCGTCTTGTGGGGTTCTCTATCATTATTTCGATTCTGTAATGCATGCTCACAGAATGATTCACTCATGAACTCACGCACTAAGCCATGACCTCCATTATCAGCCTTTGAGCATGCATTCACCTCTAGAACCCATAATTATACTTGAGTTATCTTTTGTAATTTCTGTGAAGCTCAGTGCACCTGTATTTTCATGAGTCTGTGTTGTGTCTTAATGGTTTGTTGTTGATGCCAATGAAATTCATGGACCGAGCATGGATTGCTTCCATATTATATGTCCTTACCCATTTTCCATTACTACCTTCACTTGAGCTAAAGGACTATTGAGAAGAGAAGGGGCACACTTCCTCGGGTGGGAAAAGCACGTGGGGAATGAAAGGTTGTAGGTTGTGTGTATAAGTTGGCTCCTGGGAGGGAATCCTTCATGATTTAATGTGTAGCATCCCATTGTCTCAGCCTAGACTAGAAATCCCTTTACCTGGGTGGAGTTTAGTCCTAGCTCAGGGGTGACCCACTGCTTAGAGTGATTAGCACTGTGGTCTATGGCTTTGAGGTTTGAGGAAGCTCTGCACGCAGTTGGTGGTCTTCTACAAAAATATAAGTACCATTTCTATGTTCATTTACATTATGTGCATTTGTACATGTTTTATATTTACGATTTTATCCTGTATATGATGTACATATAGGCTTTATTGTTATTTTCAAATTTATTTATGTATTAGCATAATGCAATTGTTTGTTAAGTTTTATTTGTATGATGTTCCATAAGAGTCTCTAAGTGGTGTATCCTAGTAGGTCTATGGTTGGGTATGCTACATTTTGGTTATCAAAATCTCAGTAAGAATGAATGTGTTTTAGAGTAGCATGGCTAGCCTAGGAGGCAAGGGACGCTACAATATGGTATCAGAGCTTGAAAAAAGAAGAATTGTAGTAGCATGCCTTAGATTGGGTGGATGGGGGTCGTTACAGTATTAGCAACATTGAATCGATGAGTACCAAGAACATAATGTGGCTGAAAATAAGAGAACTCTTCGTCTTGAATGAAAAAGTAAGACGACATATAGAATTGGTATGACTCCGAGACAAGTAGATTACCCAACTGTAATATGAGACACAAACAAGTGCCATGTTCAAGGTCAATAATAGCTACCATAAAGGATTCCAAAAATTTGATCCACTTCCTTCAATTTCCCCTCCATCCATATAGATGAGTACCTCTTTCTTTTTTAACAATCTTGAGAATAAAAATGCTCAATATAGCCCATCCTTCGGATGAGTCCCCCAAAATGTGTTTAATGAACACGAGGAAGGAGGGGTTCAGTCCCAAATGGGTCTTAGAGATCAGACTCACGTAGGTCCTTCAATGCATAGTTTTATGAGCCGAAAGAATGTAAACTTGGTGGTTTTTCACATTTAGAGAGTTTGAAAATAACTTAAAGATGACACCATGGATGAATTTTTAGTAAATTTAGTCTCCCAAGCACAAAAAACGTTTAAAACAATACATGGGAGAAATATTATAATAATTCTTGATTAGAGTGCTCCTTTTTCATAATTAGTCTTGCAAGGCCGAAAAAGAGATAAAATACCACTCGAAAGATTCCCTTACAAGCCTTTTAACGAGTGTGAAAGGAAGCAAGCTCACTCGACAACCTTTTCATGTTTAGGGAGTCTGAAAAGAGCTTAAAGGAAACTCCAAAGAGTTCCTTTTTTATATAGATTTTATGATTCCAAAAAAGAGATAAAAGTTTACTTGGTAACCTACTCTCATGTATTAACGAGCATGAGAGAGAACATTGACTAATATTGTTCCAGAAAAAATTCTATGTTATGATGGGAATGACCCCCAAGCGAGGATCACTCCTAGTAGCGTGTCTCCCTAGAGGTATTTCCCCCCCATATAGCATGATGGAAGATAGTGTCTTTACTCTAGCTTGATGTTTTAAGGCTGGAGAACTACCCCCCAAGTGTCATTTCCTCCGACGAATCTTCTTCTTTCCTTGTTTAGGCATCTAGTTACTAATATGAGCATTTTCACTAGGGGGAGGAAAAGAAGGTGTTGGACAGTTGGTTTAGATTGATGGTCATATGGTTTGGATAGTTGGTTTTCATTGATGTCAACCCTTGGATAGTGACCATGGGTAGTGATGTAAGGCCTTATATATTGATGTCAACCCTTGGAGAGTTCAAGTGATGTGGATGATATCATTGGATAGTTTATTAGTGCTTGTATGGTTAAGAGTAATGGTGAGTTGTGTCAGATACATTTGAAGGATTTTGATAGCATATTCTCGTAGTAATGTTGAATGAGGAATATGGAGTTTAAGTATTTAGTAAATGAATATAAGCAACTCATATATGGATAGTACTCGTCGTTTCATTTTTGGTGATATCTGGAACATCACATAGTTCCTCACGGTTAGGAAGTTATGGATTTGCAAAGATGGAAGCCCCAAATAGTGGAAAAGAAGCCCCTAGTTGGTTAATGAAAGGGTCAAAGTTGTTATAAAAACAAAATTGAAGAATCCCTAAGTTAAGGAATGTGGTCCAAAAGTGTTCAAGAAGACCTAAATTTAAGGAAAGTGGTTCCAAAGTTAAGGAAATAGGTTACTTAGAAAAAGTATAAATACACCTCAATAAGTCTCTCATAAACACATCACACATACACACAAGTTCATTGAATATGTATCTAATTGATAAAGTGATTCTTATAGTAGGTAACCAAGGATATATGAGGTTCTTTTTAGAGGGAAGATGAAGTAAAGAAGGTTGAAATTTCAAGGGAGGATGAAGTCTTGTGAGGATGTGTTCTAAGGTATGTTATTTACAAGAAATATTACCATTTTTTCTATAACATTTTTTATAGAATGATTAATATAATGAAACCCGGAGGATACTGAGAAAAAACATCAAGGTACCTATGATATAAATTTCAGCTTTTGGTTTGTTGTATTTTTGGAGATACACTTTGTGGAAAATAGGGTTTTTGGCCAGTCCTGGAACTAGTCTCAAACATGTGTTCCGGGTAAAATAGTCATAACTTATTCATAGAAGATCCAAATTCAGTGAGAAAAAAATCGTTGGATAGATTATAGTTCTTATTATGTTTGGTGCAAATTTCATATGTAGATATTAAATATTTTGCATGTGGCATTCTCTACAACGTCGCTCTCTAAAATAAGCTAGAGTTCATCAAGGTCTACCATTTTTTCTATAACTCCTTCTATGTGATATTTCGAGCAATTAAACTTGGATTGATTGCAAAGAAGATACTGAATAATATTGTGTACAAGTTTCATACTTTCATTCATTACAAGTACAGAGTTATGCTTGTTGAAAGTTAGTGTTTGTGACTAATCCAAAAACTAGGCTCGTGAGACTAAGGTAATGTTTGATAAAGATGTTATTCTCTTGTTGCTGAATTTGAGCAAGGTATTCGGGTATGTGATCACATACACTAGTTCTATTACACAGATATAGGTATGTTTATATGCACGTTTTGAGGGTTACATTTTGATGATGTTATGGTGTATGGCATGATTGAGACATATCATGAGTGATATGGTATATGGTTGAGGCAAATGGTTTGAGGAGCATGTGCACATTGTTTGAGATACAATTTTGGTATATGTATGAGGCACTAGTTGGTGATCTATATACATTCTTGGTATACATTTGGCACATATTCTTGTCATATGGTTGGTGCAAATTTTATGGTACATGGTATGGTGTTGATGTACATGGTTGGTAAATTGTATGGTGTTGATGTGCATGGTTGATGCATGGTATAGGGTTGGTACATGGTATGGTATAGGCAGATATATTGTGATGATATATTGGTGATATTGGTGCATACTTGGTAGAGGTATGTGATTTTGATGTTGAGCATATGTTTTGAGATATGATCTTGGTTATATTGGCATGCGTTGCATGTGGATGAGAGTGGATCTAGTCTCATGGATGATATAGTGATAGGTTGGATAGGTTGATTAGTGACATGTTGGACACAGTGACAGATTGATAGGTTAAAGGTTGATGTGACAGTGGCAGTGACAGTGAAAGTGACAAAATTTATGGCAGTGATAGTGGTAGAGTCCGTGACAGTTGGTCTACACTTATATTTTATGGCGACAAGACAGGGCAAGGAAAGGGGGTTGTATCCTCCTTCCAGTTGGAGATGGATAATTAGGGAGTTGGATATGCCTTCAGGTTGGAGCCTGAGAACTAGGTGGTTGCAGCCACCTTTCGATTGGAGCCAGAGAACCCAACGGGTTGTATCCTCCTTCGGGTTGAAGACATAAAATTCAGGGAGTTGTATCTTCCTTTAGGTTTGAGCCTGAGAATAGGGGGTTGTATCCTCCTTCCATTTGTAAGTGGAGAATTTGGAAGTTGGTGCTTCCTATGAATGAATTATTGATATATATAAGAAAGCATTATGTGGTTTTCTCCCATTTGGGTTTCCACATAAATACCAGTGCATTGTGTTCTTGATGTGATGTTGATGTGATGATGATAATGTGTACATTATTATGATATATTTATATATCATAATAAATAAATATACTGCTAAACATTATTGGTAAAGATAAATATTATATATTGTGGTTAAAAGTGGAATAATTGCTCACTACTGATTCACCCCACCCCCCCACCCCCCACTCAGTAATCCAACAATTGGTGTTAGAGCGGGTTCCTTCAAGAGACAATTTGACCACTAGAAGGAGATCATGGAATATACTGAGAATGGAGTACCACTATTTAATATTCAAAATGGTATAGAATATGAGATGTGGAGTATAAGGATGAGAACCTTTTTAAAGGCATGGGGATATGATATTTGGTATTTAGTTGTCACGGGATATAATAATACCAAGAAAGAAAAGATTGCATCCAAGAAGGAATTGAAGAAGAATAACAAAATAGAAATGATGTCATCTGGGAAGGATTACCTGATTTGGTAAGAGAAAAGGTTGGAAAGTGTTCATCAGCTAAAGAACTTTGGGATAAGATACATGATATCTATTTTTCTCCCATCACAAAGTTAGAGTTTGCTATAGAATATATAGGTACAAAATAGGAAGAAATATGTTCATCATGTTGGACGGATTCAAAAGAAGAAGAGTACGAAGTAATAGAGGCCAACAAAGGTGAGTTCTTTTGCTTTAATTGTGAAAAGCGCTAACATCTTGAAATTGAATGCCCTTACTTGAAAATTGAAAATGATGAAATGGAAGACATTACTGAGATTGAAAAGGAAGACCTTATTAGTGTTTTAGATTAACTAAAGAAATAAAGAGAAGAAAACAATTCACTCAAGATAGAATTTATGAAGCAAAATGAAAGTGTTCAAAGTTTCGAAGAATCCCAAGAAGTCATGGAGAATTTAAGAGCTCAACTAGAAGAAACCAAAAAGGTTTAATAAAATATAGAAGATCAAAAGTAGTGTTTGGAAGCCAAAATAGCAAAACAGAAGGAAGAAACAGAAAATAGAGATAAGATATTGATAGATCATCTTAAGGAAAGAACTAATGACTTGAACCGGCTTGAGGTAGAGTTTGGTCAAGAAGAGAGAACACTTGAAGAAAAAATAATTACATTGAAGATCAAAATTGAAGAATTAAAGAGGATAGAAGAAGTCATGACGATTAAGATGATGAAAAAATAACAAGAGGTTTAGAAGATTGAAGAATAAGTTGTCACATTAGGAGTCAACGTAGTCAAATTAGAAAGACTGTTGAAGAGACAAAAGTATCCACATCATCAGTTGAAATACCAGAAAGAAATAATGAAGAGAAGACAAAGACTTATGCAGAAGTAATCAAAGGTTCGATGAAGAAGGAAGAATGTAAGACCCTGAAGAAGAGTGTTCCACAAGTGCAGAAGAATCAAGAAGAAGACCCTCCACATTCAAGCCACAAAGAAGATTAAATAATGATCAGTTAAGGAAGGAATTAAGAAGGACTACACCACAAAGAAGATTTTTCACTCCCATTTATGTAAATTTATTTTATGGTCATTGTTTTTATTGTACTAACTTTGGACATTTGGTTCCATATTGTAGGGCTTAAGAAAGGAATTATTATGTGGACCCAACTAAAATTGAATTTTACGAATGCCATAACTATGGACACATAGATCATGATTATAGAAGCATGATTGATAATTCCATGAAAGAGAACACTGATATCATATATAAGAAGGTTTGGAAAAGAAAACAAGGACCGACAAAGGAAGATCAGATGAATGAAGGACAACCAAAAGTCATACTCTCAGGATTGGAAATAGTATGAGATGAAGAAAAATCTACAGGAAAAAATAAAGATGTCAGGTATATGAAGGTTTGGAGAAGAAATGAAAAACAAGAAGAACAGGTGAATAAATACCAGGTCCCAGAGATCATAGGATTTTTAGTAGTACGAGAAATAAATGAAGAACATGTGAATAAATAACAAGTTCAACAGATTGTACTTTCAAGAATTGTAGTGCAAGATCAATCCATAGACAAAATGAAAGAAGTCAAAGTTCAAAGAGATGATGAGTCTGTAGACGAAGAGGAAGATTAATCCACATCAGAGTAGGTATTGTTCTGAGCCATATGACTTGGAGACTCTCAATAAATATGAATATTGAACAAGTGGAATCAGTGCAATAGCTACTACATATCAAAGATCCATCCTTAGTGCAACTTACAGAGTTTGAGAAGACATATTCATAACAGTCAAACATCATAATTACAAGTATGGCAGATTTATTGAGAAATGAATGTTCCCACACAGGTGTCAGTTGGCATTTACATAGGCAAAAGGTTATGATTATATTTAGGTAGATATATCTTCAGTACAGGTTCTTCCAGACATGTAGATTCTGATGAGTAGATATATCAGATCAATGGACACAGTTGATGATCAATTGCAGCCATGAAAACATCATCATAGTACAGTAACAAATGGGTCAACATTGTGGAAAATTGAGTAGAAGAGTTATGGATAGTTTGTGACATATGGTCAGAGGTTGATTCAGATATTCATAGATCAATTCAAAGATTGATTCAGATATCAACTCAGAGACGGTCGAATGATTATGATAAAGGAATATTTGAAATATTTAACTTTGATTTCTTTTTATATATGTCATGAATTACATGAGGAAGCACCAATGGACAATAAACATCATTGGAAGAGAGGAAAGGAAACATTTCACATGTAGCTCTAAATCTTATAAGAAGCAAAATCATCACAGAGAGATAAAAGAAGAATAGTATCATGTAGTGAGGGGGATACTTACCCATAGGGGGATTTACTCCTTCACTATGGTTGGTTTAAGATGGCACAATATCAGGAGGATACATATCAACTAGGGGAGTTAATAATGTTGGTTGTGGAGCCTGATTATCTTCCTGATTTATAGGTCTTTTACTTTCAGCCGTGTTTATACCCCATGAAGTATTTACACCCCAGAAGTATGTACACTCTTCCACGTGGGGGAGTGCAGAGGGGGGATACCCCCTCTGCGGGGTTCGGGGGGCCTATCCCCCCAGCTGGGGGGGTCTGGGGGCAAGCGGGCCCCTGAAGAAAAAATTGCCTTGTAAAAGTATATTGTAATTTCATTGTAAAAATGGACCGTTCACTATAAGGTCGTAGATCTAACGGTAGAGATTATGTTAGGGTTTTTTTCCCTAGAAGGCAACCCTCTTTTATGAGGGAAATGTATCGTGGCTATGGGGGGTGGTGAATATTGTATTCTGAGAGAGGAGACTATGAGAGAAAGAAGAGGAAGTTACAACGGGTTTTGTTGTAGGTTGTATCCCTTCATTTGCTGTATAATAATGAAGGAAGGACCTGGCAATTTCTCTAGTGGACGTAGCCCACACTGGGTGAATCACGTAAATCTGTGTCTCTCTTGTATTGTGTGTCTTATGTGTTTTGTTTCTGCATTTGTTTTATTTTATTGCTCCGCGGTCTTCTTTTTCTAACAAATAATTTGTCAAAGGGTGAGAGATAAATAAAGTCATGAGGATGGAGAGATAGAGAGAATACAAACATGGAGAGTATCCCCAAGGAGAGTTCAGTAAAAAAGAGCAACCACAAAGGGGGAGAGATACCGAGAGAGACACCCTTTTCCATTGATTTCAAAGGGGGAGAGTGAGAAACTTTTATGATGAGTAATGGTCACAAAGATGGTTTAACATGAGCGTTTCCATGTCTAAGTGTTTCCATCAATGTTGGTGTTGCCATCAATTCCAAAGTGTGTGATTGTTGGAAAATTGGTTTAGATTGATGGAAAGATGGTTTTGATAGTTGTTTTTCATTGATGTCAACCCTTGGAGAGTGACCATGGATAGTGATGTAAACCCTTAGAGATTTATTTCAACCCTTGGAGATTTCAAGTGATGTCGATGAAATCATTGGATAGTTTATTAGTGTTTGTATGGATGAGAGTAATGGTGAGTTGTGTCAGAGACATTTGAAGGATTCTGATTGCATATTCTGGTAGCAATATTGAATGAGGAATATGGACTTGAATTATTGAGTAAATGAATATAAGGAACTCATATATGGATAGTACTCATCGTTTTGTTTCCACTGATATGTGGAATGCCACATAGTTCCTCACGGTTAAGAAGTTATGGATTTGCAAAGATGGAATCCCTAAAGAGTGGACAAGAAGCCCCTAGTTGGTTAATGAAAGAGTCAACGTTGTTATAACAAGAAAATTCAAGAAGTACTAAGTTAAGGAAAGTGGTCCCAAAGTGTTCAATACACACTAAAGTTAAGGAAAGGGGTCCCAAAGTTAAGGAAAGAGGTTACTTAGAAAAAGTATAAATACACCTCAAGAAGTCTCTCATAAACACATCACACATACACAAAAGTTCATTGAATATCTATCTAATTTATAAAGTGATTCTTATCTGAGGTAACCAAAGATATCTGAGGTGTTTTTCAAAGGGAATATGATGTAAAGAAGTTCTAAATTCCAAGGGAGGATGGAGTCTTGTGAGGATGTGTTCTAAGGTATGTTATTTACAGGTCATCTTGCCATTTTTTCTATAACTAGTTTTCTAGAATGATTAATATAGTGAAACCTAGAGGATACTGAGAATACATATCAAGGTACCTATGGTAGAAATTTTAGCTTCTGATTCATTTTATTTTGGGAGATAAACTCTATGGAAGATAGGGTTTTTGGCCATTCATGGAACTAGTCTCAAACATGTGTTTCGGGTAAAATAGTCATAACTTATTCATAGAAGATACAAATTATGTGAGAAAAAATTAAGTGGATAGGTTACAGTCTGTAGTATGTTGGGTGCTAATTTAATATACATATATTAAATATTCCACACATTTCATTCTCTACAAGGTCACTCTCTAAAATAAGCCATAATTCAACAAGTTCTACCATTTTTTCTATAAATCCTTTTCTGGGATGTTACAAGCAATGAAACTTGGAATTATTTTAGATGAGACACTGAAGAATATTTTTTACAAGTTTCATACTTTCATTCATTACATGTATGGATTTATTATTGTTGAAAGTTAGTGTTTGTGGCTAATCCAAAAACTAGTCCCGTGAGACTAAGGTAATGTTTGGTGAAGATGTTATTCTCTTGTTGTTGAAGTTGAGGAAGGTCTACAGGTCTGTGATCATATACACTAGGTATATTATAGATTTATAGGTATGTTTATATGCATGTTTTGAAGGTTACATGTTGATGATGTTATGGTGTATGGCATGATTGAGACATATCATGAGTGATATGATATATGGTTGAGGCACATGGTTTGAGGATCACATGCACATTGTTTGAGACAAATTTTTGGTATACGTATGGGGCACTTGTTGGTGATCTATATACATGCTTGGTATACATTTGGAACATATTCTTGACATATGGTTGAGCCAGATTTCATGGTACATGGTATTGGTACATGGTATGGTGTTGACGTACATGGTTGGTACATTGTATGGTGTTGATGTGCATGGTTGATGCATGATATAGGGTTGGTAAATGTTATGGTACAAAAACATATGTTGTGATGATATGTTGGTGATATTGGTGCATGATTGATGGAGGCACGTGTTGTTGATGTTGAGCATACGGTTTGAGATATGTTGTTGGTGATATTGGCATGATTTGCATGCAGATGAGAGTGGATCTGGTCTCGTGGATGAGACAGTGACAGGTTAGATAGGTTGATTAATGACAGGTTGGATACAATGACATGTTGATATCTTACAGGTTGATGTGATAGTGGAAGTGACAATGATACTGACTGTGACAGTGGCATTGACAGTGACGTAATTTGTGGTAGTGATAGTGGTAGAGTCTGTGATAGTTGGTCTACACTTATATTTTGGGGAGACATGACAAGGAAAGGAAATGGGGTTGTATCCTCCTTCTGATTGGAGCTAGAGAATTAGGGATTTGGAGCTTCATTCAAGTTGGAGCATGAGAACTAGGTGGTTTCATCCACCTTCCGATTAGAGCCGGAGAACCTAGGGGGTTGTAGCCTCCTTCTAGTTGGAGCCATAGAATTCAGGGAGTTGTAGCTTCCTTCAGGTTGGAGCCTTGTTCTAGTTATAGATGGATAATTTGGAAGTTGGTGCTTCCTATGAATGAATTCTTGATATATATAAGAAATCATTTCATGGTTTTCTCCCATTTGGGTTTCCACATAAATACTGGTGTACTGTGTTCTTGATGTGATTTTTCTTATGTTTACATTCTTATGATATATTTATTGGATGCATTCATAGATGATACATTGATGATACACTGATAAACACTATTGGTAAAGATAAAGAATGTATATTGTGGTGAAAAGTGGAATAATTTCTCATTACCGATTCACTGCCCCTCTTAGTAATCAAACAAAAAGTTCACATATGCAATCTAGAGTGAGACTCGATTCTAATTGAGGGGGCTCTATTTCATTTTTTAATGATCTTGACAGAGACGATGAACTATGCTTGTAACCTATGGGTTTGATTCCCAGACCTATGTTTCATTTTTAAACAAGCTTGAAACTAGAAAACATACTTAAGACCCTCTATTTCATCAAATGGTTGGCCATCATATGAGGAACAATGAATGAAAGATGGTATATGGTCACCATGTTTCCATTGTGAGGGAAACAAATCAAGTGAAATACCGTGGACACAACAAACTTCATAGCATAAATGATTTGGATTAGTTTGAGAATGAAATGAAGGAAAAAATATAACCGATATATAACAATGAAATGCAAAAAAATATAGAATAGAACACAAATTTAGTGAAAACCAACTTCTATTAATGAATGAAAAAGAAAAAAACTCTAGAACACAAACTGGAAGAATGGAAAAGAAAGAGATGTTGGTTGCACTTCATTCAAAACAAGCTTTACATTACACTCCATTTCCTGCTTAAAGGACCTCCTTCACCTCAATTATATATGAGAGATTGAGAGGAGAAAAATTACCATGATGCATGTGGGATAAATTGGACTAAGTTTATAAAATTCCATAGGCATGTAAAACAATAGTACTTCCCAGACGGTCACCCATCCCAATACTACTCTAGCTTGAGCATGCTTAACTACAGAGTTCTAATGAGATCTGGTGAATTAACGCTATGATGTAGGCATGTACACAACACCACTAAGAATGCATTACATGATGTATGTAATTAACAAATGAAGATGACATTACATACCATTCCCCATCAAAAGGGTGAATATCATGGTTTATCAAAACAAAAACCTCAAAATGGTGAATCAATGGAAGAGGTGGATATCCACCAAGACTCATATGGATCACTTCTACCCAATTAGTAAGAAATGGTCCCCATTGCGTCAAGTTCCCTTGAGAGACGAGGATAATTATGCTAAATATGAAGCTTGGTGCCCTGCTTGCCTTGATGAAGAAGTTGTCTTGTTTAGCTTGTTGAAGGATGTCATGAATCTATTGTTGGAGGGGTTGGATCCATTCAAAAAATCTAGTTTCATGATATACCTAATTGTGGGTGGGAGGACTTTGTCAGTGAATATGCAACATGAAGAGTATGAAGGGTTATGTTATAACCTTTCTTGACTGGGCAGTGAGGAGGCACCCCCACAGGTGAAACAAGAACATCTTGGTACTCTTCACGATCTACTTCTGATGGATAGAAAGGTCTTGGGATGAGGCTGTAGTGGTTGCACTGTCTTTTTTCTCACCTTCAGATTGGAGTTTGAAGAGGATAAACTTTGCAGTATGAAATATTACTTTGTGGCATTGTTTTGGTGGGAAATTAGTCGGAAGTACCTCTATTATCTGTTATAGATTCCCCCCCAGAGTAAAAGTCACAATACGGAGTCGAGACTCATAAAAAACATGGTGTCTCCACATATATGGTTTTCCTAATAGAATATCACAAAATTCTAGTGGGGAAACATCACACAATACCTCATCCTTTAAGGGCCTAATGCGGTAGGACAGGTGACATTGTTGGCTGACACGAAGATCTTGACCCTGGTGAAGCCACCCGATATTGTATGGTTTCAGGTGTGGTGTTGTTGACAAATCCAACTGCTTGACAACCTCTGCTGAGATGATGTTCTTTTGGCTTCCACTATCAACAATAAAATGTAGTGGGGTCCCCTTCACCCACATTTGTGAATGGAAGAGTCACTCCCCCTCCTCAAGATCCTCTTCTAGTTATATTGTTGTAGCTGTGATAGTAGTAGTGGGTTCTACATCAATGATTTGTGTCATTTTATTATTTTTTGAATTAGGGTCCAAGTCGGGGTTCAACTCTTTGTCTTTTATCTTGGCCACCAATGAATGTATTGAGTGAAATTCATCAATGTTGTGCCAAGGGATGTTGTGGAACTCACACCACTTTCCGATGTCTTTATTAGACTTCATGTTACCCTTCTTTTCCTACATCTGGGACTGGCTCTCTTAAGTTTGGCCTTCCTTGCTTTGTCCATGCTTCTCCCACATACTTTTTTGCTTGAATTGTTACTCAATTTTTTTTGCATATCGATAAGCAAATCCTAGTGCAGAGATGTCCAATAAATCCATCTTTGTTTGGATGTACCTTTGTATACCACTGCAGTACTTCAAAACTAGGTGTTCGTAACACACATGACCCCTGAGTATCTTTCCTAGGGATGGGGCATCAAAATTTCTCTCTCCTTAACATCTCAAATCATTTGTCCGGTGTCTTCATCCTCTTATACTTACCCATATCATTTTAATGACTAGTACTAGGCTCAAATATGAGCTTTCAGTTGCAAGTTATGGCTTCCCAAAGTTCTTTGGGTGTTCATTGGTTGAGGACCATGTGATGTCCATGTGAATCCACCTCACACGTATTGTCTCCAAGTTCATTCATCCATGGTGGAAGTCCATCCACCATCCGATCCCATGACTGGAATCAATATTCTTCTAACATGTAGACGTCTAGCATGCAGGCCACCAGAAAATTTGACACTTCAATGCTTCGACACTTCAACGTTGAAACCCTCCTTACTATCTACATGCAAGACCTTCTGGAGTCCCTAACTCATGAAGTCCCGTAAGCTTGCGATGTGGTTCTGACCTTCGAGCCTTTTGGGTCTCTCTATTACACTACACCCCAAATCCTCCAGAGTCTCGAAGTCCTAGACTCCCATAGTTCTGGTCACTTCACTAACCACTTTGGCTAGGTAGGAACGTACTAGGGGATGACACGTAGAAGGGCCAGGGGTGACACGTGTGACGTTCTAATAGGAGTATAGGGTCTATGAAAAGCACAAATCTAGCTGACATGTGGCATGTAGATCATGGTTGCACATCACCCTGGTGACGTTGGCTTACCACGTCACACCAGACTGACATCACCACGTGACATTGGCTTACCACATCACGGTCGAGATCCAGTCATATAGATCCATAGATCCATGACTAACTTTACTTCATGATTATGACCTTCGGGAGTTTTGTGATGAAAACTCCTCTTTTCACCTAGAGTTGGTCTGCGTCAGCCTGACCAAAACCTAGATATGATGTTTAGGAAGAGTCCCCAAGTGTCCTCGAATCGATGACTATCATTACTATGCACTTCAGAGATTATCGACACACCACACCTCAAATTCCTTGGAGTGCCCAGTCTATGGACTAAAGGATCTAGCACCACGCGTCCCCTGTATATCGACGACTGGGAGGGATCCTGAAGGATATTCAGATCCACGGTTGGTGCCAAACACCCTTCCTCACAACCCACATATCGGAAGGCCTACGTCAGATCAGGATATTTTCTTCTTCCCCAGCCTGAAGAACTATAACATTCTTCTATTTCCCTGTCGGGAAATCTGCACCCACAAAAATTTTCGCACGATCCCCTCTCTGCACTCGGAGGATTGGACTTCGCGACTTCACGAGGTCAGTGGTCGAGCATTGTACCCTCGAGTCCCTGAGACCCGACGACAGTCAATGCTGACCTTCCCTTCTATTTCATAACTTTTCTTATCGTGATTTCGCCACTCGCGATATTAAACAACTCACTTTACCGACTCCCGACTTCTGATATGCCAAAAACTTGACGCACGTGTGAGTTGACTATTCAATGGTCCTTCACTCCATCGGCATTTCGGAGTTCGCAATATCGTAAATCCGGGTGCTATTGTATCATGACTTCTCGCTGTGAAACCCTGATAAGGAGTGCCACATGTCCACATCGTTGACCCTTATGGGCCCCATTGTTCCCTTATCTGTTGGGATATTGCATTTCACGATTTCACGATTCCCGTTGCCCAACCTTCGACTCTTCTCCTCACGAAATCCCGATAGGCAATTCCACGAGTGATCCAACGACCCTGGCTGGATTGGATCAACGACTCTATCCCTCTTGAGATTTTAACCTCTCGAGAATACATTGTTGTATCTCCCCTGTACCTTTGTGAGATCTAACGGCTCACGGAGTTTCACGAAATCTGCTCAGAGAATTTCATCCATTCCTCCTGATGAAATCTACGAAATGACTAAGTGCTCCTCCACAACTTGTCCCCCTATACGTGAACTTGTGATGCCTCTTACAAACTTCCTGTCATAGCTTCCCTACGCTGTCCTTCAACAGTTTTGAAGGCCTTATCCTTCCTGAGCTTTCTCAAGTCTGAATCTTTCAGAGAACCTTGCACGCACTCCTTGCGGAAAACATTCAACAGCTTCTAAATGTTGAATCTTTGACTCTGCGCACACCTGCAGTAGCAGTCCTTCAACTCTTGCTCAGGTTCGCAACCTGTTGGCAGCCAATTCACATTTTTATCCTATCCTTATAAGCTGCCTACACCAGTGTTTTGCAAACCCTGATTTTTGTCGCAATCTTCGGAATAAAATAACACCATTATTTTTTTGCTATTTGCACACCTTCCTTTGTTCTTTTTTTCACGACTGCAAGCGTGAAAACTTTGTTTTCGAAGTCACATTAAAATCGTCACTGGATTATTTTGGTTACTCTTGTCTATGTGTTCATGGCGTTTCCAATTTAATTATAGTCGCACAGTCGGCAAGATACCAAGATCTTTACTCATTTGGCATTCTTTAATTGTTAATATGACTTTGTTTTTATAAGACTATGATGATATTCTTATGATCGATTTTTTGATACATTGGTGTTTTTCGATGTTCTATAGTCTTTCATCGATTACCTTGACACATTGGTTTCATGAAAACACATTGACGTTGTGGTTATACCCTTGGTGTGATCATTTCATACAACACATATTTCATATGATCGAATCCTTGGTGTTGATTTCAAATCATTATTTTGGTTTTAAAACTATGCTAAAACTATTGCTCACGCAAATGTTTGGTCGAATTACTATAGATTTCATTGATTGTTTGAATGGAATGGTTTTTGACATAGGCAATAGTGATTTGAATCGCTATATGCGCCATTGGTTGTACTGTGGGAAATGACTGTTTTGCATGGGCTGAGCTAGCTCCACCACCTTCGCACATTATGTCATTAATTCTTTCCCCCTATCCTCGGGTTACCCATGGTATTTTTGGGTAAGCCTGTGAGCGTTCTGCCCCTGCGTATACTCTATTCAAACCCTAGCCCGTGCACCCTGCTCACCGTGTGCTCCTGTCTATGGCACCTGTGGTGCGCATAGAGCCAAATGGTAGCCAAACTCTGTTGCTATTCGATAATCCCCATAAGGATTTAGAAAACAGTGGTTGGCCGGTGTTTATACACAGGTTCAAGGGTTTCAACCTTTCGGTTGCCCAACAATTCGTCCTCACCTTTGACGGGTGCAGGGCTAAAGTCAGTGACATACATCTCGAGCTCAATGAGGAATTCATAAGATCTGCTACAGGACTAGCAGCTACAGGCCAAAGATGGTTTAAAAACTCCAAAGTCGACAAGGTGTCATGGTCTTTACTATTCGTATCAAGAAAGATTGTGTCCTGTGATAAAGATATGCCTATTTCTACCCTCAAACCCAGGTGGCACGATCTTTTGTTAATTGTTAAACAGTTTGTGACCTATGAAGGTCGGTATGGCTTGGTATTTCTATATCACCTCTGGTTATTGATGAATTTCATGGGCTATCCTTTGAAAATGCCACATTACTTCTTGCGTAGGCTTTACAAGATGTTTAAGAGATTCAAGCGTGAGAAGGATGATAGCAGCCTTTTTCATCAAGGCTTGATTAGACTCATTATCGTCCACCATTTAAACTTTAGTGGCGATAATTGACAAGCCTTTCTATCTAGAAATGACTTTGCTAATCCAGAGTCTGCTCAAATCGACAAGGCTGTGGTCAGTGAGAATTTGGCTGGACTAGCCGTGCCACTTCATATCCTTCTACTCCCTGTCAAACCCTTAGTTTGCCTCGACTTGGACTTACCTGATGCCTTGGTTAACCCATGTGCTAAAGATGATTTTAGGGCCGTCAAAAGACCTTGGAGGAAGAAAGACAGTAGTGATACTACTGTCGACAGAAGGGGGAAGAAAAATGCTCGATTGATATCAAGACTTGCCCGGAAAAAACCTAAACAGAACATCGACCAAAAGCCCATAGTGATGAGCAAGGACTCGGACTTCGATATCGAGCATTTCCTAGCTGAAGAGTACCCCTATTCTCATGGCCTATGCTCTAAGAAACCCTATGACTATGTCTCTAACTTACCCCCTTGCCTAAAAAACGACCCAAATTACTCGGGAATCAAGCTGCACAAGGAAACCCCTGGTAATCTGAACAAACCCTCGCATGTGATGCCAAATCCCGAGCAACCATCATGCATCCAATGTAATGTTTGGATAGAGCGTTATTACACTGACGTTCCCTTTTTGCAATCAAAGATCAAATCGTTAGAGGAGCAAGTTACAGTGATGTCAAAAGAAAGAGACAGGCTTCAAGCCAACGAGAAGAAACAAAAAGCCACCGGTTCAATTTTTTTTAGAAACGTCGAGGTAGCAACGGCCTTCGTCAATTCCAAGTTATCATGACCGAGTTGTTTTCTGATTGTCTAGGTATGAATTTCAATATGAATTTTGTTTTTTGAGTTGGTTCGAATTAATATAACCGATTGGATTTGCTTTCAATAGCTCTGTTCGTTTTGATTCAAAATGATTCTGTTACTTTCATTTTACCTAAATAATTTCGTTATGAATCATGAGTGGGAAATTTGTTTGGTAAACTTGGACACACCTACGATTTAGTTAATATGATTCTATTGTTCTCAGATTAGTAGAAGCGATTGATTGGTTTTGATTTTGGTTTGGTTTGCTTTAGAATAATTCTGTTGGTTTGAATTAATGTAGTCGATTGGGTTTTGTTTTTCGTTTAGTTCTGTTCGAATATATATTTAAGGAATGATTCTATTCTGTTTCAATTTTAGACTTTGATTGAATTTGATCTATATAGGAGATTTATTTATCAAACACAGCTATGATTTGGATTGATATGATTTCGTTGTTTTTGGATTATGTCAGCCCCAATCTGGCTCGATTCATTTCTTTTGGCTAGATTTTGAAAAGATTCCGTAGTCTTGAATTGGCATGATCCTTTATGTGTGTAATGCGTCAATATCAGTGAGTGGTTTGATAAATATAATGTAATCTATTGATTCGCAAAACGACTCTATTAGCTTTGATTTTGAATTTTTTTTTTGTTAATGGCTGAGGCGACATAAACTATTGCATGAATGATTTGTTTAACCGGTTATAGTTTGTATCGATTGAAATTGGTTCATGAAAATGATTTCATTGCTTTCAAATTATCTAAGCGAATCTGTTTACCTCGAATTGGTGATAACAAATGTTGAACAGAGTGCATGTATCTCTGTTACCATTCGGTTGACCACGATTTCATTTGTTTCAATTTGCATACAAGTTTTGATTTGAATGATTCGTTTGGTTTCTAATTAGAAATCAAATATTTGTTTAATAGTTTGAATATAATTCTTTAAGTTTTGGATTGATTTTAAAACGATTCTATGCTCAAATTAGACTAGCTACAAAATCGCAAGATTCTGTAGCTAGTCTTAGAATTTTGATTTTTGTTAATTTTACCAATAAAATATCACCTAAACTTGTCTATTCTTGTCCACTTTCAGGTGCATACGAATTTCAATGACCAATTGGCATGTTGTGGCAGTTTGAGAGATGTTTTTGTGATACAGTTTTGTTATAGGTTGTTAGCTTTAGTCAAACTTGGGAGATTATCCCCAGATTTTTTTTGTAAACTGTTTTGTTAATTCCCACAGGGATGTTTTACCCTGTGGGAGGTCTTTAAATACTTGTTATTTTTTTGTAATGGAACCATCATCATCACTGTTGGGAGAACTAGATTATGGATTTATGATACAGACTGGGATGAAAGTTGATGTCATGTAACAACTTTTGCTTTCAATATATCAAACTTTTGTTTCACGTTTTCTGCATATCAGTTTGCAATTAAATATCGACTACTTTAGCTATTATGATTCATTTCATGTTGATGTGATTTGATTTATATGTTTTCCATATCTGATCTCTCTTATTTAAAAAGTACAACAATTACCTTGCTTCAATTTAGTGAATTAAAGATTTCTCTTCTTCATTAAATGAATCATTTTGTACAAATCTTTGCACATTGATTTATCTAAATGTGATGATTTGTAGATCATAAAATTGTTGTTATTTTTATGTCTTGTTTGTCTTGTTGTTTATACTTGAAGAGCACAACTACTTGTTGTTTACGAGAAGCTTGTGGATAATCTGGTGCGGGTTTCTTCCCACTGAACAGCTAAATCAACTATTGCATACAGGACAAGCCTGAAGCATTACTTCAGGTCAGTTTTCTATATGTTATTTAATAGTTAATTTATTAGTGTTATTTAAGTAGTTTAGATATATATATATATATAT
>ML784174.1:330296-343237 GCA_009831015.1 Picea engelmannii
CTAACTCTGATCGTGTTACAATGCACAATGAGGGTGTCTATATCCCATTTCCCTCTTGCGCTCTCAAACAGTCTAATCTAGAATTAAATTCTATCTACCTGCATTAACTATCTTAAATGCCTCCTACCTACTAAGGACGAGAGATAGAGGCTCAAGGTCCGATTACAATATACAAGTGCACCTCTTCTTAATGACTTCATTTAAGATCACGCAACAAATTCCAAGGCAATTCAAAATTTTGTGTTGGCGCTTGTCCAACTGCCCTTTGGCTTCCGCGCTGGCTCGCTTGATGTGGGAGATGCTCCTGCATCATACTCCCTTGCTTGAAAACTTTCATGGGATCCTGTCCATGAGCTCCTGCACGGTCTATCCATGCTTCTATATCCCTGCTTCAGTCTCCCAACTGGCATCTTCAACTAGATGATTCTTCCACTTGACCAGATACTCAAAGTATTCTTTCCTCCTGGTCTTCTTGCTTACTCTTTTGTCCAGTATGTACACTATCTGCAACTTCTCTGTAACTGGCATCTGTTTTCACCAATGGATCACTGGCTGCTCATTTCCAGTCTCTGTTTCTTCATATTTATGTGGGTACAAATCCGAGATATTGAATGTCGGAGAAATTTCGATCCCATCGGGTAATTCAATCTCACAAGCATTTGTCCCAAATTTTCTCAAGACCTTGCATGGCCCAATTTTCTTCATCTTCAACTTGTTGTATGTCCCTTTCGGGAACCTTTATTTCCTTAAATGTGCCAGAACCAGATCACCAACCCCAAATTGAAGTTGTGTTCTATGTTGATCGGCTCTGTGCTTATACTCCTGACTTGAATCTTGCAATCGCTCCTTCACCTGGCTGTGAAGTTCTTTCATCGCCTCTGCGAATTCTTCTGCACTAGCGCTCCTAGTCGCAGTTTGTTCTGAATCCCTCAATTCAGAAATTCCTCTCGACTGCATGCCATAAACAATCTGGAATGGACTCTTCCCTATGCTTCTGTTAACTGAGTCATTATAAGCAAACTCTTCCTATGGTAATATGGTGTCCCACTGGCTGTGGTACTCTGTCAACAAGCTCCTCAGTAAGTCCCCCAGACTTCTGTTCACTACCTCTGTCTGTCCATCCGTCTGAGGATGATAAGTTGAACTAAACAAAAAGTTAGTTACCATCTTCTTCCATAAGGTTCTCCAAAAATGCCCTATGAATTTGGTGTCTCGATACGAAACTATACTTCTCGGCAACCCATGAAGTTGAATGACCTCTTTGAAAAATAGATTCGCAATGTGAGTTGCATCACTGGTCTTCTAGCATGGAATGAAGTGTGCCATTTTGGAAAATCTATCCACCACCACAAAGATTAAATCAACACCTCTTTGTGTTCTTGGCAACCCCAATACAAAATCCATGATAATCACATCCCACAACCTCTCTAGTATGGGAAATGGTTGATAAAATCCTGCATTCTGCTTCCTTCCCTTCGAATGCTAGCAAATTCTGCATCTGTCTACGAATCACTTGACATCCGCTCGCATTCCCAGCCAAAAATATGACTCGTTCAACTTTTTGAATGTTTTGTCGTGGCCAAAGTGTCCTTCCAATCCTCCACTGTGTTTCTCCTTCAGTAGATTCTTCCTCATGGAGCATTTCGGAATACATAGTTGATTTCCCCTTAACAACAATCCTTCCTGGATAATGTATTCTATCCATGGGTTTTTGTCTCTAAGAATTGGATTCTCAGCTGCTTCATACGCTTCTTTAAAATCTATATCATCAGCATACATGCCCCTGAGATCATCAAAACCCAACGTTTTGACTCTGAACTCCTGCAACAACAAACACTTCTTGCTCAAAGCATCAACAACTTTGTTAGAAGTACCCGAAATATGTTTAATCACAAAAGTGAATTTTTTCATATACTCAACCCATTTGACATGTTTCTGATTCAACTTCTCCTGTTGACTCACAAAATGCAGTGCATGATTATCACTGTACAAAACAAACTCCTTCGGGATCAAGTAATGCCTCCATTTCTTCAATGCTTGGATGATAGCATAAAAATCCTTATCATAAGTGGAGTATTTCAATTTCACTTCATTCAGCTTCTCACTGAAATATGTTATCGGCATGTCTTCTTGACTCAAGACTACCCCTATTGCAAATCCACTTGCATCACATTTCACCTAAAATATCTTCTGGAAATCCAGCAACACCAAAACTGGTTGTTCTGTGATCTTCCTCTTCAACAGATTGGAACTCTTTTCAGCCTCTTCAGTCCAGTGAAAAGACTTGTGTCTTTTCTTCACTGTGTCCATCATCGCTGCACTAATTCCACTGAAATTCCTGATGAATTTTCGGTAGAAACTAGCCAATCCATGAAAACTTCTCACCTCAAAGATATTCTTCAGTGATGGCCAATTCTTGATCACTTACACCTTATCTGGATCCATCCTCAACTCATTAACCGAAATAACAAATCACAAGTAAATGAGTTCTGTCTTCATGAATGAGGACTTCTTCATATTTATCAACAGCTTCTCCTGCTATAATATCTTCATTACTGTAGCCAAATGCTTTAGATGCTCTGCCACTATTTTACTGTAAACCAGTATGTCATCCAAATACACAATGACAAACTTCCTGATGAACTCCCTCAGGAATTATTTCATCAAACTCATGAAGGTACTCGATGCATTTATTAATCCAAATGGCATAACAAGCCATTCATACAAACCCTCGTTTGTATTGAATGTTGTTTTCCACTCATCACCTTCCCTCATGCGGATCTGGTGATAACTGCTTTTCAAATCAATCTTTGAAAAATACTTTGCTCCACTCAAGCAATCCATCAAATCATCCATCCTCGGCAATGGAAATCTATACCTGATGGTTATCTTATTGATCACCCTTGAGTCAGTACACATCCTCCAGCCTCCATCTTTCTTTGGACTGAGTACTGTTGGAACAACACATGGACTCAAGCTTTACCTGACTAAACCTTTGTCCAACAAATCCTGGACTTGCCTCTTGACCTCTTCATTCTCTTGCGGAATCAACATGTATGCATCTTTATTTCGAAAACTGGCTCCTGGTATGAGATCAGTATGATGGCTCACACTTCTGATCGGTGGAAACAAATGAGGTAATTCGTCCACTATGATGTCATCGAACTCTTCCAGCAGTTCCTAAACCTCCTCTGGTAAATCATCCACTCTTGTGCTAGTCAGAACAATCCTCGGTTTTCTGACCACAATGAACTTTGGATCCTCCTTCTTCTTAACCTCAGTAAGAAGTTCCTTCCCACTCATGAGAAGTACATTGTTTCTTACTTTCGGCTTCATCTCTTTATCCTTGATTGGAGGCAACATGTGTGTCCTCCCATTCTTATCTAGGGTGTATGTGTTCATTCTCCCATCATGAATCACATTCCTGTCATATTTCCATGGTCTACCCAGCAATAGATGACAAACATCCATAGTAATGGCATCACATAAGATCTTATCATTATATCCACCTATCTTGAATTCAACTAAACATTGTTTAGTGACAGTTACCTGGTGTCCCTTCTGTAGCCATAAAACTTTATATGGGCTTGGATGATCAGTCGTCTCCATCTCCAGCTTCTCTACAATCTCTGTAGAAACAAGATTATCCATGCTACCACTATCTACGATGACCTTGCATACCCTATCCTTGGTCTTGCAAGCAGTCCTGAAAATTCTGGTCCTTTGGACTGAACTTTCCACCTCTTTCTCTGGTGTCAAGGACTTTTCACATCATCAACGATCTTTCGCCTTCAACATCTTCTGCCTCAACATATCGCCTTTGTGCTTCGGTGATGTGAGATTCTCCCCCTTCTTTCTTCTTATCTGGACACTCGTAAGACTTGTGCCCATTCTTTCCACATGTGAATCATGTAATTACTCCACCTCTCCCTCTTCCTCTACCTCGAGTACAAGGAAAAGTGTTGTTTTCAGCATAATCTCCTATCTGCTCATTATTCTACCCTCTCTGTGAAGTTCCACCTCTCTCTGTCCATGTTTGAGGTTTCTTCCAGTCTTCCTTGGGCTTTTGGTTTCTATCCTGGGCAACTGATTTGCCTCTCGGCTGACTTCTACCTCTGCCCCTTTGACTCTGCTTTCAACTCAACTTCTCCTCAGCTTTCAGAGCCATCTAATAAGCATCTTCCACTGTTCGGATGGTTACCATGCTCATCTCATCCTGGATAACATATCTCAGGCCATTCATATATCTAGCAAATTTTTCATCATCGCTCTCCCGATGACCTGCCCTGATGTTCAGTTTATAGAATTCCTCAGTGTATTCTTTCACTGTCATCAGCTTCTGTCTCGGAATCTGCATTCTCCTGAACAGAGTAATTTAAAAATCTTTCAGGATGAATTTCGTCTTCATCTTTGTGATCATTCGATCCCAGCTCTTGATCTTTTGCTTTCCCTTGCAGTGTCTGCCAGCTTGTAGTTCATCCCACCACAATACTGCATGTCCCTTCAATCTAGTGACATCATGCTTGACTTTCTTGTCTTCTTCGACATCTTCATAGTCAAAGTATGTGTTGAGAGCTCTAATCCAGTCTAGAAGCTCCTCTGCATCCAAGTTTCCCTCGTAAACTAGAATGGCCATCTTTTCTCTTGCACCCATCCTGGAAATAGCTTTGATCAAACGCTCGTTTGATGCATCTTCGGCTACAACTTCTTCTTCGCATTCAGCCTCAGCTTTGCTTTCAGAATCACTCAGATCCCCTGCACTAGCTGTGCATCTTTGCATTGTCTCCATGTCTTTGAGCCTAGCTCGTAGATCACGCATCTGTCTCTCCATGACTGGATCAGTCATCTGCCTGCCTCTTCTTCTCGTCATTTCCCTATCCCCTGGATCGGGTGTCTGCGCGTCCCTTCTCCTGGGTGGCATGGTGAATTCTCTTTTCTCTGCTACAGAAAGAAAAGAATCTTTATGTGCTCTGATACCACTTGGTGCCAAACGCCCTTCCTCACAACCCGCAGGTCAGAAGGCCTACGTCAGCTCAGGATATTTTCTTCTTCCCTAGCCCGAAGAACTGTAACGCTCTTCTATTTCCCTGTCGGGAAATCTGCACCCACATAACTTTTCGCGCGATCCCCTCTCTGCACTCGGAGGATCGGACTTCGCGACTTCGTGAGGTCAGTGGTCGAACATTGTACCCTCGAGTCCCTGAGACCCTACGATAGTCAACGCTGACCTTCCCTTCTATTTTATAACTTTTCTTATCGCGATTTCGCCACTTGCGATATCAAACAACTCACTTTACCGACTCCTGACTTTCGATATGCCGAAACCTCGACGCACGTACGAGTTGACTATTCAACGGTCCTTCACTCCATAGACATTTCAGACTTTGCAATATCACGAATCTAGGTGCTATTTTATTGCGACTTCTTGCTGTGAAACCCTGATAAGGCGTGCCACTTGTCCACGTCGTTGACCCTTGTGGGCCCCACTGTTCCCTTAGCCATCGGGATATCGTGTTTAGCGATTCTCGTTGCCCAACCTTCGACTCTTCTCCTCATGAAATCTCGATAGGTGATTCCGCGAGTGATCCAAGAGCCCTGGCTGGCTTGGATCAATGACTCTATCCCTCCTGAGCTTTTAACCTCTCGAGAATACGTCGCTATATCTCCCCTGTACCTTTGTGAGATCTAATGGCTCACGAAGTTTCACGAAATCTCCTCAGAGAATTTCGTCCGTTCCTCCTAATGAAATCTACGAAATGACTAAGTGCTCCTCCACAACTTGTCCCCCTGTACACAAACTTGCGATGCCTCTTACAAAATTCCCGTCGTAGCTTCCCTGCGCTGTCCTTCAACAGTTTTGAAGGCTTTATCCTTCCTGAGCTTTCTCAAGTCTGAATATTTCAGAGAACCTTGCACACACTCCTTGCGATAAACATTCAACAACTTCTAAGTGTTGAATCTTCAACTCTGTGCACACCTGTAGCAGTAGTCCTTCAACTCTTGCTCATGTTCGCAACCCTGAACTTCACTCAGCCTGCACACTCCTTGCACTGCTCCTGTGCCTGTCTACACCTTCTGGATGAATGAGAAAAAAAGCTATCTCTATCTGAACCCGCGGTCAACACACTCCTTGCTGACACTTCAACTGCACTCCTTGCAGGAATCTCTAGCTCAGATAGAGAAACAATTGAAACTCATTCCTTCTTCCCTTCAGACTTCAAACTCAAACATGAAATCATATACACAACATATCAAGCAAATGTATAACAGGAAGCAAACATTCATGAGCATATCATCAATACACAGAGAACCAACACAAAACCCTGAATTGGAATCAATCTCTTCTATTAATTCAAATGTTTGTACATGGGTGTTCTTACACAGCTCTCTACATGCTCTTGCCCCAATGCTTCTAACTCTGATCCTGTTACAATGCACAATGAGGGTGTCTATATCTCATTTCCCTCTTGCGCTCTCAAACAATCTAATCTAGAATTAAATTCTATCTACCTACATTAACTATCTTAAATACCTCCTACCTACTAAGGACGAGAGATAAAGGCTCAAGGTCCGATTACAATATACAAGTACACCTCTTCTTAATGACTTTATTTAAGATCATGCAACAACTTCCAAGGCAATTCAAAACTTTGTGTTGGCGCTTGTCCAACTGCCCTTTGGCTTCCGCGCTGGCTCGCTTGATGTGGGAGATGCTCCTGCATCAATGGTCCACATTACTTCATGATTTCATCCTTGGGGTATTTGACGTTGCAACACCCCTGTCCTCCCAAAGCGGTCAACATCAGGCTGACTACATCATAAATCTGATGGATACGAAAGAACTCGAAGCATCCCTAGATATATGATCCTGGCCACTTCATGACATCGACCTTCGAGGGATTTTGGCTTTACTGCCACTCCATTCTCCCAAAGAAGGAAGTACTATGTGTGGGTCCCTCCTCCTGAATGATCGGATGGTAGGTGGGGCTCCTAATGATCCCCCCCCAAAATATATGGATTTTCTTTACTTCGTAACTTTGACATTCAGGGATTTTGATGCTATGGCATCTCTATTCTCCTGAAGTGGTACTCCGTCGAAGTCATCTAGGTGTAGATCCAACGGCTAAGGGAACCCTTGAACATTCTCAATCGGTGGATCATGCTACTTCGCGATGGGGATTTGGATCCTGATTTAGTCAGCAAGATAGGTTCATCTAACCACTAGGGAAACCGACCAATGTTGGTCAACCTTATAGGTAACTGTAACTCTTGGTCGCCTTCGGTTGGTTTGTGACTATTAGGGCCGACAATACTCCAAAGTCTTGGACTTCCGGAGCTCTAAAGACAGAAGGACTTGGCTCCCTTAGGCTTAGCATAGGGTTCCTAGATATTGGTCACATGGGTCCTTCTAAATCTCATGAGTTAAGCACAAATTCCTCATCATGAATTTGCTAAGGAATTGGGCACAATATCTCAGTCTCACAGCAAGGAGTTTGAAGAAGATATCCTCTTCAGACGGACAGGGCCAGATTGATGCCACACTTTCTATCTATGTCGTCCTACAAGTTTACGTCCCACGAAACCTCAAAGGCTAAGTTGAGGCATATAGACGATCAATTACAAGCATAAGTTCATGACAAGATAAATGCATACACATAAATTGATCATTCAATATATAAACCATTCTTATATGTATAAAGACATGAATTCATCCATTATTCCAATTCAATGCATAGAGTATGAAAACTCTTATCAAAACCAGATAACCTGATGCGAGTGCTGAAAGGGGTGCATGTTTCCACCCAACCATAGGCTCAGTCACTCCTAACGGATTTACCATTGGTCACCTCCGAGCTAGATCATGATTCTTTGAGAGATAATTCTTTCTTCTAGTTTAACAACAGTCAAGGATGGAGGTTACTCTCCTCCCACAGGATCTTGGAAACAAGTTTTCTCTATACCAAGCAAGGAGGTCTGCTTGAATACTTCCTTAGTTACTCAAAACCCTCGTTTATCATCTTGTATCATAACCTTTCTATCCATATCATGTGACTAGAAAAAATTCATTTCTCAGTTCTTCCTTGAACTTGAGAGCTTAGTCTCTCTTCTCTACTTCTCTTCGCAACTCTTTCTTTGCCCACCACACCTTGCTTTCTTTCCTTAATCAATAATTTTTCATGTGGTCTGACTTTCCAGTCCGTGATTAGGTATGAAATCCTTATATATGGGTGCTCTGCCCCATCCCCTCATTAACTCTTGAGGAGGTCTTCCCACCTACTAGC
Organism: Picea engelmannii; assembly: GCA_009831015.1. NCBI lineage: Eukaryota > Viridiplantae > Streptophyta > Pinopsida > Pinales > Pinaceae > Picea > Picea engelmannii. The sequence continues at coordinate 338,579 of ML784174.1, forward strand.
CTGACTATAACTCATTTTGGGGTCAGAGGATTGTTCTAGTCTTGAGTAATTAAATCCATCAAGGTACTAGTTTGGTGGGGGTTATCTCAACCATTCATGGTTCCCCTCACCATATATTTCATATAATTTGTGGTCTATATTGGCAAACCCCACTTTCAGCAGTTATGCAATGCTTATCCATTTTCTACTAATAACAAAAATTATGTTCATTGACCTTTTATAGAAAGGTTCATCAAATCAAACATTCACACATATCGATTTTTCCATAGTCTCTTGGCCACTATAGTTATATTTACAAACTGGGGGAAATGGGGTTGTTACAATCCCCTCCCCCTTAAAGGAACATCATCCTCGATGTTCTATCTGTCAATGTGCTTGTATATACAGAAGTAAATAAAAATGGATATGCATGTTTCATGGCATCCTCCATTTCCCACGTAGCCTCATCTTTTCCAAAGTGTTTCCACTACACCTTTACCTATGTAGTGGTTTGGTTCCTGAGTAAGGTTTCCTTCTGGTCTAGTATGCATTGAGGTTCTGGTAGGAATTCTCCCTCTAGTTCCATTTGAATCACAGACTAGTCAATTATATGATTATAATCATGTACATATTTATTCAATAACAAAACATGGAAAACATTATGTGCCTTCACTGTGGGAGGGATGCTAGCCTATAGGCTACATGTCCCACTCTATCTAATATTTCAAAGGGTCCAAAATATCGAGGTGCTAGCTTTGCACAATGTCCCATTCTTAGGGAACTCTTCCTGGGTCTAATTCTGAAATAGCCATGGTCTCCTGTCTTGAACTCTCTGGGAGTTCTCTTTCTTTCGGCATAACTCTTCTGTCTATCCTGAGCAATTTTCATATTTTACTTAATATGAATCACTTGTTGTTCCATTTCTTTCAGCATGTCGGGTCTGATTGTAATTATATCCACTGGATTACTCCAACTGATTGGAATCTTGCATTGTCTACCATAGATGGATTCAAAATGGCTCATCTTCAATGACTCTTAATAACCGTTGTTGTAAGAAAATTCTACCAATGGCAGGTAGTCTTCCCACTTCTTAGGTTGATGCATTACATGCATCCTTAACATATCTTCTAATATTTAGTTCAATGTTTCTGTCTATCCATCCATTTGGTCTCAAAACCAGCCATTAAGGATTTCCAAAAGATTGAAGTAAATTTTGTGTCTCTGTCAGATATAATCTCCCTAGGCATGCCATGTAGTCTGAATATCTCCTTCATGAGGATGTTAGAAATATCTATTGCCTTTCAATTTGACTTGAATTGAACAAAGTGAGAAGACTTGCTCAATTTTTCCACTACTACCATGATGGCATCATTCTGCTTGGCCAATTTTGGTAATCTGGTGATGAAATCCATGGAGATGGTTTCCCATTTGCATTCTGGAATTGGTAGAGGCTGTAACAACCCTATTGGGTTCCGATGTTCTTCCTTAACTAGTTGGAATTCTAGACACTTAGTTATATAGTCAGTTATGTCCTTCTTCAATTCAGGCCAATAGAATTGTTTCCTAGTGGTCGTGATCATTTTCTGATAACCTGGATGATCAATATATGGTCTCTTGTGTAGTTCATCTATTATGAACCTCTTCAAGTCATCACAAATTGGAATATACAATTTGTTTATGTAGGTCAACGGGCCTTCATCAAGCATCTAATAGCCTTCATAATTTATCCCTATGGTCTCTTGGTTTAGGTATGACGTAACGGTCTTGAAAAATGCATATGTTTCTTATGCATTCCTGACTCTCTCTCTGAAATTCGTTTCATAGGTTCTTATTTCTACCAGATGAATCATTTTCACACTTATGCTAAGGGAAAAAACCACCCTATTTTCCTTTCCTTTGATGTGTTTGATTTCAAAATCAAACTTTCTGAGAGTCATCCACCTAGCTTGTCTAAAATTGAGTTTTGGTTGATCAAACAGGTGCCTCAACCCACAATGGTCTGTCATAAGTAAAAATATCCTACCAAGGAGTTAATGCCTCCACATTTTTAAAGCATGCACTATGGAAGCCAAATCTAGATCATGGGTCACGTAATTGATTTCATGCTCATTCAATTTTCTGGATTTGTAGAAAATTACATGCCCTTATTCCATATGGAATCCTTCAAGTCCTTCCTTACAGGCATTTGTACACACGAGGAAGTCATCATCAGGGTCTACAATATTTATCACGAGTGCATGGGTTATAAGGTATTTCAGTTCTTGAAATATATCTTCACATTCTGATGTCCAAGTGAATTTAGCCCCCTTTTTCTGAAGGGAAGTGATTGGACAATCGATCTTGGAAAATCCTTTTATGAACCTTCTATAGTATCCTGCAAATCCCATAAAGGACATGATATCATATATATCCTTTGGGGTAGGTCAGTATATGATATATCTAATCTTGTTAGGGTCTACTACCACTCCTTCAGAAATAACATGGCCTAAGTAATGTACTTTCTTCTGGAAAAAGCCACACTTTCTAAACTTAGCGTAGAGATGATGCTCTCTTAGTACTTGAAGCACTAATTTAAGATGTTCTTCATGCTCATCTCTGTTCTTGGAGTAAGAGGATATCATCAATGAAAAACAATACAAATCTATCTAGGAATTTGGTGAGTACATTATTCACCAAGCACATAAAAGTGGTGGGGGGCATTGGTTAATCCAAATGGCACCACCACAAATTCATAGTGACCATATCTCGTCCTGAAGGCCATTTTGTGGATGTATTCATCCTTGATTCAGACTTGATGGTATCCAAACCTTAAGTCAATCTTTGAGAAAATGGAATCACCCCTTAATTGGTCAAACAAGTCATCGATGATTGGTAAGGGATACTTGTTCTTTATGGTTGTCTTTTTGAGTTGTTTATAGTCTATGCATAGTTGGAGTGTGCCACCTTTATTTTTCACAAAAAATATGTGTTCTCCCCATGGAGACACGCTAGGTCAGATGTAGCCTTTTTCCATCATCCAATTCATGAGGAACATCAAAGAGAATGGTATATTCATGGATTGCTACCTCTGACAAGGATTCCGTTAACGTAACAACGGATAGCCACTTTGACAGATTCCTTGGAACAATCAATGAATATTGAAGACATGGAAGGATATCCTAGGAGCTTGATAGTGGCCAGACCCCCAAAAGATGTAAATTTGGTGCAATTACAAAGAAAAATATCAACGCTTACAGAAAATATTGAAGAATTGACGATACCCAGACCGAGACGATTGCAGGTTTGGTGTACCGGATGTTACACAAAAGGACATATGGTGAATGAATGTCCATGAATGAGGGGAATGGGACCTCCTCAGACTCCGATGGGACCCTCACTAGGACCCACAGAAGGATTTGTGCAAGTATCTATGAATTTACCATTCCATAACCCCACCCCATATAATGCTTTTCCAGGTAGCTAAGCAATGCCAACAGTTGACTATTGCAAGATTTTTTGAATCCATGGGCATAGGTCAATATAGTGCCCCATTATTCATAAGTTTTCAATAGTACAAAATACTGTACATTGTGAGTTTTGCGCATCTACCACACATACTACCAATCAGTGTAGAGTGTTGGATGCACTTGCGGGCAGGATGGATAGAACAACATTTAGGGTGAATGAAACCCCTCAGGGACCAGGAAGAGGTCGAGGAGGTTTTTTCAGAGGATACTTAAGAGAAGGAAGAAATGGGGGAAGAGGACCAAGTAGCTGCTACAACTATGATGAGCAAGGCCATATGGCTAGAGACTATCCTCATCTGAGGAAACCGTGGTGCTCTGACTACATAACCAATGGGAATGCAACTGAAGACTGCCCAGAACTAATTGCAAAATGGGAAGATCAAGTACATCAATTGGGAACTAACCTCATCAGTTTAGAGATAAATATATTTATTAGGAGACAACTTCACTTGAGGAGGGGAAACAATTGGTGCTGATGCTGATAATTTACCTCAGATCCAGAAAGTAGCGCTTAAGGAAGACATGTATGATCCTATGAAATAGACATTGTTCTTTAAAAACACCATAGAAGTATTTCAAAATATCCTTAGTCATGAGATACAAGAGAAAACCCCTTATTCTATTGTTTACCTTAAGATTACACAAGTCCCTGCTTCACTCCCTGCACCCAGAAACCCTGTGGTCCAAATGAGACAACTTGAGCAACCAAAAAATGTAGTTGACCTTTGGTTTTAGTTATTTTCTGATATTCTTGGGAATGACCAATTGAAAGAAAAGTTGTGCAATGAGATGTACCTACTTATAGGGAATGAAGAATCTACAAAAGAAAGAATATGGACTAATCTTCCCGAGAAGAGTACTCAGAGAGTCCAGAGAAGGAAAGTACGAACTGGAAAAAAAATTAGATTAGTATCCCAACTAGATGAGTTTGAGATTAAGGATGTTATGTTAGATCTAGGATATGAGGTTAACATACTGCCTAAAAAGACTTGGGAAGCCTTAGGAAAACCTCAGTTGACATATTCCCCAATCCATCTAAGAATGGCCAATAAGTATTGCATTTTCCCAATTAAGACTGGAGAATGTGGAAATAGATGTTGCGGGAGTGAAGACTGTAGATGATTTTGAGGTGATCAAAATCATGGGGGACAAGGTCCCTTATCATGCACTACTC
>ML784174.1:365458-381348 GCA_009831015.1 Picea engelmannii
CGAACGAATTTCCAAGCTGTGCAACTGTTCAACAGACAATATGATCCTAAAGAACATATTGAACAATGCATGACACAGTGGCAAGTTTAAGAAATACCATCTCACTTATGTGTTCAAGTATTTCCGCATTCACTAGGTCCAATTCCGAAAGCTTGGTTAATGCATGAAGAAACCAAAAGACAGACTAGAGACTGTCAAACGTTGGTAGATCATTTTTGTAAGGAATTCTTATTTACAAGTAAGTACCCTGATCTTGAGGTAGTCCTGCAAAGAATTAAATAATTCATTTTTACAAACACTAGTAAACAAAAATACGACCTAGTGGTATGCGCAAAGCATAGCTGATAACTTCAGACTAATCTTCACCTAAACTTGGACAAGAGACCTATAGAATTTTATAATATTGAGAAGGATTTGGAAAGCCCAGATGATTTAGAAGAATTGAGAATCTTAGCCATTAAGGAGACAAAAGGGAACAAAGAAATACAGAACATCATACCCAGCCAAACTGATGGTTCTTATTATTACCCATTGAAGTTGCGCAAAGTAAATATAGGGACCACAAAGCAACCTAAGATAACTATGGTGGGAGATTACTGGGATGCACAAACTATCCAAGAAATACATAGCTTTGTTGCGAGACTATGAGGATTTGTTCCCAAAGACATTTTCAGAGATAAAAGGGATTGAAGGAGCTATGGGAGAGATGAAAATTGAATTAAAACCGAGATCAAATCCTCTGAGGCATAGACCATATCACCTTAACCCTAGAGAGAAAGAGAAGTTTAAGAGGGAAATAGACAAGATGCTGGAAGCTTGACTTATTTTTGCAGTGGAAGAAGCAGAATGGGCAAACCCAATAGTCATCTAGAGAAATAAAGGCATAGAGGAAATTAGGGTATGTGTAGACTACATAATCCTTAACTCTTCCTGTGTGCATGACCCTTTCCCAACACATGTTACCAATGAGGTGCTAGAATAGGTTGCAGGGAAATAATCTTACTCATTTACAAATGGATTTTTGGGGTATCACCAAGTAAGGATTGTTGAAGAGGACAAAAATAAGACCACATTCATAATAGAATGGGGGTCATTTGCATATAATGTAATGCCATTCGGCCTAAAGAACGCCCCTGCAATTTTTTCCAGCATTGTAATAGCATCTTTATGGGAATTTATTCACAAGTTTATAGAAGTTTATATGGATGATTGGGTGGTATACAGTTTTCTCAAGGAACATGTAGCGCTACTATGTCTAATCTTTGACAGGTGTAGAGAATTGCAGATATCGTTGAACCTCATAAAGTGTATCTTCTATATACCACGTCGAAGTTCATTGGGCCACATAGTATGTTGAGAGTGAGTACTAGTAGACCCATCCAAAGTTGTGGTTATTGTGAACATTCCACCACCTATGAGTGCTAAGTATTTGATCTCCATGTTGGGGGACATAGGGTACTATCACAGGTTTATCAGAAGATATGAAAATATCACTGCACCTCTGGAAAATCTACTAAAGAAGATTGAAGTGTTCCAATGGACCCCAAAATGTGATAAAGCATTCGAGACCCTAAAGAAGAAGCTCAACACAAACCTATTATGATATTTCCAAATTGGGAAAATGAATTTCACGTGCATGTAGATGCATCAAGTATTTCCTTGGGAGCCATCTTAGCGAAACCAGGAGATGGAGCCATGGATCATCCTATCTATTTTGCTAGAAGGAAGTTATCACAAGCTAAGAGAAACTATACAATGACTGAAAGGGAGGGTTTAGCTATGATTTACACTTTGCACAAGTTTAGACATTATTTTCTAGGTTCTCATTTTAAGTTCTTTATTGATCATTCTATTGGCATGTTTACAGGAAGAGTGTGATTTTCATTGATGGAAATAACAACAATGACAATGGTATGTTTACAAGAAAGAAAAACAACAATGAGGAAAGCAACAATGATGGAAAACATGGAAAGCATAAGTTCATGAGAAGAAGCAAACAGTATGCAGAGATCAAAGCTCAGAAGAGATAGTGCTTTGCACTTTCTAGAAGTGCAGCCAAGGGCTAAGAGAAGGACTCATAGGAGGAAAAAAGGTCGAGACCTTTGAAAACTTAGAAAATATTCTAATCCAGAGAGATCAAAAATATTAGGAGGAATAATGACAGTGGTCACTGGATCACTAATAATGAATACCTGATGACCGTTATATCAATGTCTAGTGACCAAAGGAACCGTAGAGGATAAGTACATATCTGATCCGTTGGATCTGAGCGTCAAGGACCAACATCCATCAGATCTAGTATAATTATGAAGAGGATAATGGTCAAGAGACATCCTCCAACTTTGTGAAATGAGAAGTCGCGATGAGATATGAGCCATTGGATCCAAAGGACACGTGGTGATAGATCATCATTTCGTTGACTCGCAAACTAGAAAAGTCAAAGGTGAGAGTTGTAGAAACTCGTGATGTCCGAGTTCATGAATTAATATAGACTGTTAGATCATGGGGATTTGTGAGCGACTGTTCTGACACTCGCAAATATTAGGAAGGAAGGATGAAAATACCCAAGGATATGGGAGCCGTAACAATCCTAGTCGTTCATCTGGGAAGGACACGTGGCAGTTAATAAAGCATTTTTGAAGAATCAAAAGTCAGAATAAGGGAGGTGAGTAGTCCTCCAACTTCATGAAATGCGAATTCCCAATATGATCTAAGTCGTCAGATCACCGAGGATCTTGGGTCATTGATATGGAGTAGGTTTTGAAAAATTGGAAGTTGGGAAAAGGGAGGTGAGTAGCTCTCCAACTTTGCGAAACGTGAAGTCCCGATAATATCTGGATCGTTGGATCACAGAGGGTTATGGGCCATCAATCTGACACATAATGTTGAATCGGGAATCGGGAGTTGGAAGAGTCAAGGTTTTCTCATGTTCAAACACCTGACATGTGAGGTCACGATTTGATCCCAACCACTGATCAAAGGGAGAGTGTTGACCATTGATCAAACATGACGAAGTTCACAAGTTTGCAAAACATGAAGCACCCTTTTGCTTGGCCCCTGGTCATAACCAAGGTCACATCAGTGTAAATTTAAGGGAGGAGATAGCATGTTGCTAGGCTCCAATTCAAATATCACCGAGATCGTGAAGTGCCCATTTGATTAGCGAGTGATCACAACCAATGGTCACATCAATGAAGGTTAAGGGAGGAGCTATCACGTCGCTAGGCTCCACATCGGAGATCATGAGTTGGGAGAATCAATTCAACTCCAAGATAAATATTCAATGTCCGAGATCATGAAGCGGATTTCGGTCAGGCCCTTGGTCACAACTTGTCATCGCGTGAAAGGAAGGGGCTTAGCCATAAAATCTAGCACCCACTATGTTGATTTCTCAGAAAGGGAAAAGGCGCCAAAGGGATGAATGCATGGAAGTTTTCTCAGTAACTGCCAGAATGAATTGATTACATCTGCCAGAGAATTAGAGGAGTTGTGGGGTGACTACCATTGGATACGAAAAGTCTCGAGGAAACTACCAATAAAGTGAAGATTCATCATTTAGACAATTGACCGATGGAAATGCGTCGAAGATTGTAACTTCCAAAGAAGTCGAAGAATCTCTAGATAATAGCCATTGATGAAGAACAAACTCAGGATGATTGTCAGATAGGAAAAATAGTTGAGTGTATGCCCTGGCAGAGGACTTAACATGATAAACATGCGCAGAACAAAGAAGAGATGTTTTCTTATGTTAAGAGTTATTCATCTGGGTATAAGCATGTTGTGTGCAAGAGATGAAATGCATAGAAGAGGCATAGCACATTGAATGGAAATAATACACAGAGCATAAAGAACAGAAGAAAGAGATAGAGCATAAATTATTATCTAAGAGAGGAAGAGAAAGATGAGATGCACATTTAGAGACAGAGCAGAAGAACATAAATCGCAAGGAGATGCAAGTAGGAAAACATGTAGGCAAAGCAGAGCAGTGCAAGAGAACAATGATGAGACTGGTAATCCTTTTGAAAAATATTGTATCACTATAATAAGTTTCAAGAACAATTTTTTTATATTCATGGTGGTATGGAGGTGCTAGGGAGGACTGTTGTCCTCAGATTTTTAAGTGGGTACTTGAACACAGGGAGTTGTAGCTTCCATCTGATTGCAGCCAGAAAAACCAGGGTGGTAGGGTGGTGCAAGGGAGAACTATTGTTCTCTGTTATACAAGTTGGTTCCTGTGTAACTGGATGTTGGTTCTTCCATCGAGTTGGTGCTGGAACACTCAGAGAGTTGGTGCTTCCTTCTAGAGGGTGCTAGAGAAACCAAGGAGTTGGTGCTCCTTCTAGTGGGTGCTAGAGAAACTAGGGAGTTGGTGCTTCCTTATAGTGGGTGCTAGAGAAACCAGAGAGTTGGTGCTCTCAGCAATTTTCATCTTGTAAAATAGAGGTTGTAGCTTCAAGAGGAGTTGGAGCTCCCAAGAATGATAATGTATAGAAAATAAATATTACTTATCATATCAAGAAGAAGAGGTTTTTTCCTTTATGGGTTTCCTCAGGAATATCTTTCTCTGTATATTTCATGTGTGTGATTGATGTTGAATATTCTATTGCTTACCTCCCTACATTATTGTGATCATCATTGAGTGTTCTGTAAAGAGTTTAAAATGGGCATAATTGTTTAAGCACAATAACAATTGATTCACCCCAGCCCCCTCTCAGGTTTCCAACAATTGGTACCAAAGCGGGTTCCTTTTATCTAAGGATAGATACTAGAGCTTAAACATGACTAGCTATGAAGGAACCTCAACCAATAAGCCCCCCCTATTCAATGGAACAAACTTTTCCTTCTGGAAAGTTAGGATGAGAATCTACATAATGGCTTTAGGTGCAGACATATGGGATGTGGTAGAGACTTGTTATGTAAAGTCAGTTGTACTAGCTAATAAGGATGACAAGCTATAATTTAGCTCCAATGATAAGGCTATGAATGATATTCTGAGTGGGCTTTCAAAAGAATAATTTGTAAAAGTTATGCACTTAGAATCTGCCAATGTAATGTGGGACAAACTCATTATCAGTTATGAAGGTAATGAGAAGGTAAAGGATGTCAAGCTTCAAAATTACAGATTACAGTTTGAACAACTAAAGATGAATGAGGATGATACAATCAATATTTTTTTCCTAAGAGTTGAGGAACTAGTAAATGCAATGAAATCACTTGGTGAAAAAATTGAGGAAGACTCTTTAGTTCAGAAAATTTTGATATCTCTGCCAGATAGATTCAACCCAAAGGTCTCTGCTATAAAAGAACTTAATGATCTAAAATCTTTGGCTTTTGATCAACTTCTAGGAACATTGACTTCATATGAAATGAGGATAGGTAAAGATAAATCCACCACTAGAGAATCTTCTTTTAAAGCAGATAAGAATCAAGAATCTGAGCATGATGAAATTGAAGCAAAACTTGTGAGAAGACTAAAGAAAGGATCATCAAAGTATCAGGCCTTCTAGTGTTTTAACTGTGGAAAGATAGGTCACTTTGCATCTTAGTGTCCACACAAGAAGAAGGACCATAACTCTGAAGGTGAAGAAAAGTACAAATCCAAAAGATTTGATAAAAATAAAATTTTATGTGTAAACAATGATGACTCTTAAGAATACACAGATAGTGACTCTTCCTATGAAGATAAGGTAAATGAATTCGTTCTTATGGAAAAAGAGGATTATGATAATGAAAGCACAGGAAGTGATGTTAATGATGAAGAAGTTGTGATTGACTTGGAAGGAGAGTTGATCAATGCTTTGGAAGAGATTGATAGAATCAGTACTAAGAAGAGAAAGCAAAAATAATTGATGATACAGTTCGATAAAGGAAGTAAAAAACCTAATGAAGACTTTTCCATGCTAAAATTGGAATTAGAAGAGGGAAAGAAAATTGAATACATTCTGAAATAACAGTTATCAGAAAAGAAGGCAAGATGTGAAGCTCTGGAAGAAGTAGTGAAAACTAAGAAAGAAGGTTGATAAGTCAAACACCCAAATCAAGTTCTTGAATATTTCCATAATCCTGGATGAGATCTTGGATAGTCAGAGATCACCAAATGACAAATCCGGTCTTGGATACAACAAGGAAGAAATCAGTACTCCTAAGAAACTTGATGCAAGTCCTTCATTTGTAAAAGGGGAAAGCAGGTATGAATCAAGTTCTTCATGTTCAAATAATGAAAGAAATACTACAATATTTAGAAGATTGGATCAAGAAGGATACTCAGAAGCTACTCAGACACCTCAAAGTAAGTTTACAAGAGAGACTCCTTCATGGATGAATCAAAGGAGCTATGAGAGTCTTTGTAATGGTTATTATTTTTCCTTGTGATGAATATGGTCATAAAAGCCTTGGATTGTAGAAATCATAGAAGAAAAATGAATATGTTGTAATAGAAGATCAGAGAAGAGTGACACGGGAAGTCATTTAGTTATGACAAGAAAAGGTTGATGAAGGAGTCCCAGTAAGAGAGGTGAGCAATATTGAGTCTGCTACAGAGGACACAACTGAAGTTGAAGATGAAAAGGTCCAAGAATTAGAAGGAGAAGACTCTGAGTTAGATACAAATACTTTGCGGGACTCAAATAAGAGAATCCATCATGTCAGGGGGAGTATGTATTGGTTGAATATCTGATACCTCTGAAAAGTACAACAATAGCTCAGGGGGAGCATGTTTTGTTTGACATTGATGTCAAAAGGGGAGAAAAGGAGTCGTATGGATAATACAGTTGGAGGTCCAAACAAACTAGTGCAACCTTTGAGGGTTGCCATCAATGCCAAAGGGGGAGATTTTTGGCATGTTTATAGGAAGAGTGTTCTTGTCATTGATGGAAAGAACAACAACGATGATGGTATGTTTACAAGAAAGAAAAGGAGAAATGAGGAAAGCATCATTGATGGCAAGCATGGAAAGAATAAGTTCAGGAGAAGAAGTGAACAATATGAAGAGATCAAAGCTCATAAGAGATAGCACTTTGATCTTTCCATAAGTGCAGTCGAGGTCCAAGAGAAGGACTCACAGGAGGAGCAAAGGTCAATAATTTTGAGCACTTAGAAAATATTCTAAGCCAAAGAGATCAGAAATCTCAGGAGGATGAACGATAGTGGTCATTGGATCACCATTCCTGAATACCCGATGATCATTAGATCAATGTTCTGTGACCAGAGGAAGCGCAGAGGAGAAGTAGAGATCTGATTCGTTGGATCTGAGCGCCGAGGACCAATAGCCGTCAGATCTAGTATAACTGTGAAGAGGATAATGGCCAAGATCCACCCTCAAACTCCATGAAATGAGAATTCTTGATGAGTTTTGAGCCATTAGATCTAGAGGACACGTGGTGAGAGATCATCATTTCACTGACGCGTGAACTGGAAAAGTCAAAGGTGAGAGTTGTAGAAACTCGCGATGTTCAAGTTCGCGAGTTGATATAGACCATTAGATCATTGGGAGTTGTGAGTTGTTGATATGATGCTCGCAAATATCGGGAAGGAAGGAGGCAAATACCCAAGGAGATACGAGCCACAACAATCCTAGCCTTTCATATGGGAAGGACATGTGGTAGCTGATAAAGAAGTTTCGAAGAATCAGAAGTCAAAAGAAGGGAGGTGAGTATTCCTCCAACTTCATGAAATGTGAAGTCCCAATATGATCTAAGTCATCGGATCACCCAGGATCATGGGTCGTTGATATGGAGTAGGTTTCGAAAAATTGGAAGTCGGGAAAAGGGAGGTGAGTAGTCCTCCAACTTCATGAAATGTGAAGTCCCGATAAGATCTGGACCATTGGATCGTAGAGGGTTGTGGGTCGTTGATATGACACAGAGCGCTGAATCAAGAATCGAGAGTTGGAAGAGTCAGGGTTGGCTCATGTTCAAACACCTGACATGCAAGGTCGTAATTTGATCACAACCGTCGATCAAAGGGATAGCGTGGATCGTTGATCAAGCATGACAAAGTTCACAAGTTCATGAAACACGAAGCACCCTTTTGCTTGGCCCCTGGTCACAGCCAAGGTCACATTAGCGGAAAGTTAAGGGAGGAGCTAGCATGTTGCTAGGCTTCACTTAGGATATTGCCAAGATTTCGAAGCACCCATTTGATTAACGAGTGGTCACAACCAGTGGTCACATCAGCAAAGGTTAATGGAGGAGCTAGCACGTTGCTATGCTCCAGATCAAAGATCGCGAGTTGGGAGAATCGAGGCAAATTGTAGTCGAATATCCAATGTCCGAGATCGTGAAGCATCTTTCGGTCAGGCCTTTGGTCACATCTCGTGGTCACGTGAAAGGAAGGGGCTTAGCCGAAAAAGATATCACCCATTGTGTAGATTTATCAGAAAGGGAAAAGGTTCCAAAGGGATGAATGCACAAAATTTTTCTCATTAATTGCCAAAACAAGGTGATTGCATCTACCATAGAATTTGAGGAGCTGTAGGGTGACTACTAGAGGAGCCGAATAGTCTCGAGGTAACTTCCAGTGAAGTGAAGATTCATCATTTAGACAATTGACTTATGGAAATGCATCGAAGACTGTAACTACCAAAGAAGTCGAAGAATCTCAAGATAACGACCACTGATGAAGAATAGACTCAAGATGATCACTAGATAGGAGGAATAGTTGAGTGTATTCCATGGTAGAGGACTTGGCATGATAAATATGCACAGAACAAAGAAGAGATGGTTTCTTCTGTTGAGAGTTATTCATGCGGGTAGAATCATGTTGTGTGCAAGAGATGAAACACACAGAAGAGGTGTAGCGCATTGAATGGAAATAATACATAGAGCATAAAGAATAGAAGAAACAGATAGAGAGGAAATGATTATCTAAGAGAGAAAGAGAAAGATGAGGTGTGCATTTAGAGACAGAGTAGAAGAACATAAATCTCAAGGAGATGTGAGTAGGAAAATACTGATGTAGGAAGAGCATAGCAGTGAAAGAGAACAATGATGAGATGGGTAATCCTTTTGAAAAATATTGTATCACTATAATAAGTTTCAGGAAAAAAAAATTTATATTCAGGGTGGTAGGGAGGTGCTAGGGAGGACTGTTGTCCTCAGAGTTTCAAATGGATTCTTGAACACAGGGAGTTGTAGCTTCCATCTGGTTGCAGCCAGAAAAACCAGGGTGGTAGGATGGTGCAAGGGAGAACTATTGTTCTCTATTATATAGGTTGGTTCCTCTGTAACTGGAAGTTGGTTCTTCCATCCAGTTGGTGCTGCAACACTCAAGGAGTTGGTGCTTCCTTCTAGTGGGTGCTATAGAAACCAGGGAGTTGGTGCTTCCTTCTGGTGGGTGCTAGAGAAACCAGAGAGTTGGTTCTCTCAGCAAGTTGCAGCTTGTAAACTAGAGGTTGTATCCTCAAGAGGAATTGGAGCTCCCAAGAATGATAATGTACAAAAAATAAAGATTACTTATCATATCAATAAGAAGAGGTTTTTCCCTTTATGGGTTTCCTCAGGAAATATATGTCTCTATATATTTCTTGTGTGTGATTGATGTTGAATATTCTATTGTTTACCTCCTTGCATTATTGTGATTATCATTGAATGTTCTGTAAAGAGTTTAAAATGGGCATAATTGTTTAAGCATAGTAACAACTAATTCACCCTCCCCCCCATTAGTTGTCCAACACATTCTACACTAAAATATCTAGTTAAAAAACCTGTGTTGGAAGGGATAATTTGTCGATGGTTTCTATTGTTTTAGGATTTTTTTTTTGAATTAATCATTGATCCTGAAAGATGTAACGTAGCGCCTGATCACCCTTATAGATTAGAGTCAGGAAAAAGTATTGGATCAATCAATGATCAACTCCAGATACAGACCTATTAGGGGTTGAGGCCATACTAGAATACTTGGAAGACATAGCAGTCTTCTTAAGTACATGGACTTGCCTAGAAACGTACTGTGCAAGTTAGAAATTCCATTTTTTAGTTAGAGAAGCAGATTATCAATTGATTGTAGGACAATTGTATAAGTTGGGACTATATAGTATCCTCAAAAGATGTGCCATAGATCATGAAAGACAAGACATACTGTGGGAGTGCCATAGTGGAGTTGCAGGAGGTCATGTTGGAGGAAAGGCCACTGCACAGAAAGTCTTCCAAGATGGACTATGGTGGGCCATTCTCTTCAAGGATAAAAAGGCATATTATAGATCATGCGATGTATTTCAAAGAGTGGGTAAGACATCACGATGATATGAATCACCACTTCAACCAGTTCGAGCTTTAAAAACATTTGAGAAGTGTGGGTTGACTTCATTGGGCCAATCAACCCCACAACTAAGCATTCAAAGGATAGGTATATTATTACCGCAACTGACTACCTTACACGGTGGGCTGAGGTGACATCTTTTCAGGATTGTTCAAATGATATTGTTGCTAGGTTCATTTTTGAAAATACTATCACTTGATTTGGATGTTCTAGGATTCTTACCAATTGTTATAACCCTATAACTCATAGTATCATCTGGTGACTGGAAAGTTTTCACTCTGGATGTATTTTGGCTTGCAAATAATATTTCATTTCTACAAATTATTTTAAAGGAAAGGAAAAGAAAAGAAAATCCATGATTGTTGATGTTGAGTGGTGTTTCCTAACCTCGTGGAGACAAAATCAAGGGAAGCAGCGCACCAAACCCTCAAAATGCTCATTAAGCCTAAGGTTTGCCTCATATACTGCATTCACGCATGGAGAATAAAGAACGTGCTTAGATTGATGGTTGATCTAGCAACGTGTAGATGAACGACTGACAGTGGATTCCAGACCCCCTCGACTGTTTTGTTTTTAACGGTCCGGTGGGGGGGGTCCAGAATGGTGATTAAATAGTGCGCACAGATCTATGATTGTCATGGCAGTGCGTAGATGGATAGTTTATAGTCGATTCCGGACCCCCTCGACATTTCTTCCTTTAACGGTTGAGGGGGGGGTCCGGAATGAGGTGGTCTTTTCGGTGGGCCCTGTTCCAACGTGTCATCCATCCATTCCATCATACCTCCTCTACTCCAGACCACTTACTGCTTACCATCCTTCCAACTTACTACCATACCGCTCATGCTTCGTGACGTCAGCCTCCATTATCTCGCCATCTTCGTCCCTACATTTTCATAATCCAAACTTAGGGTAAAAAGAGTATTAGATTAACAAAGGTTAGCAATAAAATTAGTGTAGTTAAACTAGGCTAAACTAGTTAATAATTAATTATTTAATCAATCAATTAATTAATAGTTAAGTTAGTTTAGTAACTAGGTTAGTTTTTTATTAATTAATATTAAATAAAACAATATTAAAATAAAAAACATAAAAAACAAAAGAAAAAAAAAATATAACAAAGAAAACATAAAAACATATTAAAACAAAAACCAAATGAAACAAAATGCAAACATAAAAAATTATTAAAACAAAAACCAAACGAAACAAAATGCAAACATAAAATATAATAAAACAAAACATATATAATTAAAAACAAAAGTAAAAAANAACATAAAAACATATTAAAACAAAAACCAAATGAAACAAAATGCAAACATAAAAAATTATTAAAACAAAAACCAAACGAAACAAAATGCAAACATAAAATATAATAAAACAAAACATATATAATTAAAAACAAAAGTAAAAAATATAAAAACTACCCTAATTCTACCCTCCTATGAATTCATCACATCACACCCCATATCACAAATCAAAATCAAACGACCGTGAAATTTTCCGGACCCCCCCCTCACCATCCGAAGTTTAACGAGAGTGGGGGGTCCAAAATGGTTGTATTATGAAACTATCCATTGGACACTTGTCGGATCCACATTCCAGCAGACCCCCCCCTCAAACTTCTTACCACCTCAGGGGGGGTACGAAATACCACCTTCCCTAAAAAGAAACCACTTTCCCCAAATTTTTCGAAAAATCGCCCATTTTTGCCTGTTCAATATGTCTTCTTCCGAAACCAATTCCGAGAAAACGAAAGCAAATTTTAAGAAAATGAGAGACATTTTTCTTTGTAATGGGATGAAGAAAAAAACAATCTCTCAGTTTTTTCACAGGTGCCACGAGAAGGGAGAATCGAAGCCATCTTCGAGGCCCTTTTTTCCAGTTTTTCATTTTTCCGTTATAGTCCTGATTTTACAGGAGTTGTTACGGTGAGTTGGAGACGAATTTGGAAAAACCAAAGGAGGTTTTTGTCTATAACATGCCCATATACAATAATATATTTCAATGTTTTCCCAGGTGTTAGCGTTTAAGAGAAACAAATGTCTATTCGGAGCCCTTTTTTGCAGAAATTAGGCCCGTCTTTCATGGCGGATAGTTCCAGATTGTTTGGGGATTTGTGGCTATTTTTGGCCAAGGAGGTTAAATCAGACTTAAAGAACTTGTTGGGGGATCTCCCCTATTTATTTAGAGTATTTTAATGTAAAATGTTGTTGATTTCACCCAGAAAGGCTATTCTCTGTGGTATTTTTCTGATTCACTAGGAATACAAAGGGACTTTTTCACAGGATTCCTGTATGTCAACGATTGGTGAAGTTTTTCTTTCTTCCTTGAATGTAATTCTAATCAGTATTCATTATGTTTCTCTCTTTATAATTTTCAAAAGGAGATTTAATGAAAAATTTATCCTGGATACTCTATGCAATGCTTTTGAGAATCTTAATGTTTTCCTTTGATACTGCAATGAAGAAATTCTTGAATGCTTTTTTTTGTTGTAGTTGATTATCTCGTCTGTTCCTTCTCTACATCATTTTATTTCTAAAGGATCCAACATTTGCATTGCCTTGCTCTATGGAAATACCTTATAGACCTGTTTTTGATTTCAAACTTGTCACATACCCCATAGCACAATGGTCTTCTTTTGTTATCTCAACTAGAAAACTCCAAGAACATATCATATTCTGCGTAGCTAGTCTAATATACTCTTCCAAAAAATTTATATCAAACAGAGAGATCCATATTTGAGTCTCGGAGGGCTAGATCCCTAACTTGAAGTGGTTTTGATTTTGCCTCTGTGACTGCCTCCGCAGCGTTGGGCAAATTACAGAGCGCTAACAGAATGGTGACCATACTGGGGAACTCTCCTTAGTAGTACACTTCAAACTCCAGATATGATCACTGATGGTGGACAGTGACCAGACACAAGGAGGTTGAGATAATTCACCTGGTGACTCCAATTATCTCTAGACAGTGCCAACTCAAAGACTCCATTGGAGGAAGAACCTAAAGCATGGCCAAGCAACCTAGAAAGACCAGGTACTCAAACTCAAATTGCATTCAAGACATCTTTGGTTTTATCTGCAATTATGTTTTGTCTTATTCTAAGCCTGATCAAAGGTATATTGCTGAATATTACATTGACCACCTGTTGATTGATGGGCCTCAAGAGATTAGATCCCCAATTGTATATTATGTACATATTCATACACCTATGCACATCCCAGATGCACCTGTAGAAGTCCTAGTGAGACATAAGCCTCTTGCTTTATCTCCTACTCTTGCTAAAGCTCCGGATGGTTGTAAGCCTCTTGCTTCACCTCCTTTACCTGCCAAAATCCTAGACAGATACAAGACCCTAGATTTGCCTCCTACCCTCCATGACCTCCCTGCAAATTACACCAATAATTTGCCCAGGTTTGATGGAGAGAATGCCAATATTATTGCTAAAAAACACATCCAGAGGTTTGAGGATTTCCTTGACCTTTATGAGGTGGAATATGATGATGTATATATAAGGATGTTTTCCCTGTCTTTGCAAGGTAAAGTTAAAAGTTGGTTTAGAAATATGCCAGCTGCAAATATCAGAAATTTTCATCAATTTATGCAAGTTTTCCTAGATATATGGGTGGTCATGGGAAATGTTTTCCTCATCCTAGAAGAGTATGACCACTTGAAAAGAAAGCCAAGGGAGATAATACATCAGTTTTTGGCCAGATTCAATAAGGTATATCATGCAATACCTGCAAATATAAGGCCACCCCCAGGATCAACTCACTTGCATTACCCAGATGCCTTTGATCCTGAGATGGCATTTCAGTTAAGAGAAAGGAACATTGTAAGTCTTGAAGAAATGCAAAATGTTGCAGTTGATGTGGAGGCCTACTTGCTGATCAAAAGGTCAAAAGTAAAGAACAAAGAAAAGGAGAAGCTAAAATCTTCAAAATCTAAACTAGACATTCTGGCCAGCACCATGGAAGAGATGATGCAGAAGATTAGCATAAAAGAGGAGCTTGTTGTCCAAAGACATCATGTTCCATTGATTTCAGAGAAATAAAAGGTCATAGTTCCCAAACATTTTGCAGCTCACCCTTGGTACCATGGTTTGGATAATGATTCTTTCATTTATTCAATTCATGATGCATTCGAAGATGAAGTTCAAAATCAGAGAGTGGTGGAAGATTCTCCTGACATGATATGCATGTTCAATGGCATTTCATCCATGGATGATTTACCCAAGTATGACTAGTATGATGATGATCATGAGGCTGAAATAGAAGTTGATTGTGCAAAGAAACCAACAACACATCATTAGCAGGAAGAAGATCAGTTACAACTCAGATATGACAATCAGCCTTTGCACAACAATCATGATAGCGATGAGGAAGATGCAGAAAAGTTCAAAGTAAGGGAAAGATCTTTTCCCTTATGTTTCTCTTCTTTTCAATTTTTGAGAGGAAATTGTAAACAAGTTGTCAATGGTAGAGAGGGAGAATTTTATTATCAACTAGGTGAGGATGTCATTGCTAATATGGAGGTTGTTCTAAATCCAGAGTTGTAGCCCTTTACCAATTTTGATTTTCAAATTTTAGATGAAAGATTAAATCCTGAGGCAAATTATGAGTTAATCCAAAATACCTCTGTACCATTATGCTTTAATTCATTTCAATTTTTGAAAAATAATCTTGAGTATATGCTAAAGGATAAATACACAGAAAATCAAGAAGTTTCAGTGGAACCAATGCAGAAGTCGGTTCAATTTCTACAGGATCCAATATCTGATGTGTTGGATGACTGGTGTTGTCAAAGTCATTTTCCATTATCCAGCTATGGGATAAAATGTTGTTATGATATTGACATGACCAGGCAGGCAACTTAATTTTCTTTTTTAGTAGAAGTCAAATTACAAATCCCATCAAAGCAGTTGCAGCCATGTCAGGAAGTGCATGAGGAGGCAAAGAGCATAACTACGACATCAAATCATGAAGTTGAGCTGGTTAAATTTGAATATCTAGTAATAAGTCAAGTTTATCTTGATCCAGTAGCTATTTATATGGAGAAATTTTTCATCACATAGCCACAATGCATTCCCAGTATTTATGTTATACATTGTATTTATCAAGCCCCTTGTGATGAAGATCAAGATGGGAAGCATTTCATGAGGCCTATGCAAGTTCTATTTCTTATATTGTTTGAAAACATTGAAAGAGCAGAGTTGTTAGATAAGTTGCTTGACTGGATGCATTGGCATTATTGTATCATTTAGAATGACAAAATTATCAGTAGCATAGGGTAGGTAGGATAAAGTGAATAAGCTCAGCATTCTGAGCATCTCTTTTTCATCAGTGTTTATTTTAATTTGGTTTCAGTTGCAAGATCAAAACAGGTACAGGTTGCAGAATAAGATTTTGGGATCATCCCAATGGATAAAGAATCGGTCTGCATGTTCAGAGGTCTGTGTTTCTTGAAACCTCCTGAAAGAAGATGCCATCCCCAGGTGGAGCCACCATTATAACCCTATAATTCATAGTATCATCTGGTGACTAGAAATGTTTCACTCTGGGTGTATTTTGGCTTGCAAATAATATTTCATTTTTGCAAATTATTTCCAAGGAAAGGAAAAGAAAAGAAAATCCATGATT
>ML784175.1:13977-33868 GCA_009831015.1 Picea engelmannii
ATAACAATTAATTAATTAATAAATATTTAATTAATATCATTATACCAATCTTTGTTTAGTTAATAACATGTTAGAAAAATTAATTACCTAATAAATTTTTACTTAATAATCCCTAAGCATATATTCAACTAGGGTTGTTACAGTTTTGATACCCTCTTGGAAAGCTAGTACTTTTGGATACTTTGGGGATTTTTTTATTTTGATATTATATTGGAAAGGAATTCATGCACCTAAGTATTCATATGTGCACATCAAATTTTTATAAGCAAAGGATTATCATGTGCCATGGTTTCTGATAAATACACCCAGCTAACCTCATCTCTAATACTAAAACAACTTATTTGGCTTGCACAACCAAATATCAACAATAAAGCATAAAATTCTTTTTTGTTAGATAACAATAGTCATATAGGCACACAACAATTCTTACAAATAGTTCCTAGCAATTATTATTATATGTTTAAATATAAAAATTTAATTATGAAAAAATCAGAAAAGAAAAAAAAGCATACATCATCCAACTCATAAAAAGGAATGAAAAAAATTAACTCTATTAAATAAAAAATTAAAATATAGAATAGAGTTACACATGGCTACAACTGATCTTTTAATGGTTGCAATGACAATTTGTACCACAAGTTGATCATGTGACTTGTTGGAGAAGAAACTCCATGTTAGGTAAATGATAGTTATATTTTACGCTTGCTTTGTTAACATCCCTAAAATCCACACACATCCGTATTTCCCCAATCTTCTATCTTACTATCACAGGGTTTGAAAGCCAATCGAAGTGTCTAATGGGATATATTATGCCGACCTTCTTTAATTTCTCCAATTCAACCTTTACCAGAGGTTTCAATTTGGGGTGCATCATCCATATTTTTTTCTTGGTCGACTTTGCTTCTTCTCTCAAAGGAATGATATGTTGAAATATTGTTTCATCATAAGCATTCAAATCATCATAGGTCCATGCGAACACATCAAGATATTCTTTAAACAATGCAACATATTGATCAACTTCTTCAATGGTGCAATCAACTCCCAAGTTGACATATTTTGGGGAACCGTTAGTTCCAATATTGATCTTTCTTGTTTCTTAAACCTTTCGAAGTGAAATTTCTTCCAAGAGATTCTTAGCATGATCATCTTTTGTAAAAGGAGACTCAGATTGAATATAATCTTTCAGGACAATAGAGATGTGATTGTCTTCATCATCATCATCATCATCTTTCAACAAAAAAAATTCCAACAGTTCATCATTCTCAAACACTTGCAAATATTCCAGGTTATCAGGTAGAGAAGGTCGGAATAATCTTTATCCCTGAAAAGGTGTTTTGCATTGCATATCATATGGATTTGACAATGAGTCTGCCAAAGCCAATGAATCGACCTTCTGATTCTTGTCCCTTGGAATGAAAGAAATGTTGAAATAACTGAAATATCCCATCAATTCGTTAACTCTTTTGAAATATAACTTAAGTCTTTCCTTATTGATTTTATACCTCTAGGTGACTTGATTAATTACCAACTTCGAGTCGCCAGACACAATTAGATGTTCTATCTTCATTTCTTGTGCAAGAATCATCCCCTGAATCAAAGTTTCATATTCTGCTTCATTATTAGTACATGCAAATTCAAGTTTGATAGCATGTGGATGAATAATCTTACTTGGACTTACAAGGACAACTCCAACTCCACTTTCGAAGCTTGAACAAGCTCCATTGAATGACATCCTCCAATAACCTTCAAATGGGTGTTCTTGATCCTCCGTGTCTTGAATTTGCTCCAGGATTTCAATGTGTTCCATATCTAGGATATCATAATTTCCAATCCCAACATCTATATAATCTTCCATTAATTCATTGTCCTTCGTTTTGAAAGAGAAGGGTTTCCTGGGTTCACGGGGAACCTTAATCATTGTTCCTTCTTTTCTTGGTAGCGTCATGCAACTTCCATCACTCATTATATATCCCCCAATCATGGATGACCAATCTCTTCCCAACACAATTCCATATGTGGGAGGAAGGTCTACCACAATGATATTAAAAACTGTGATAATATGGGAAGTTTTCATGATCTAACCATAAAAGTCCTTGATTTCTCCATAAGTTGGCACTTTTCTAGAATCAATTGCATATATACTTTCACCAGTCTCATACTATTTAATACAGCTCATGCCCAATGCCTCCATGACCGTCAATGACATAATATTATTGGTCATGCTCGTATTAACTAAACAATTATGAAGTGCAACATCATGATTTTCAGTTGAAATATAAAAGGGTGGAATTTTACCTCTCATCTTGGCAATTGATTTGTTATGGATTTGTTTCGGACTTGTGACAACAACTTCTGCTTTTTCAAATGGATCATCCAATAATCTCAAAATGTTTTCCCTTTGTTGGGGAATCTTCACCACTTCAATAAAAGGAAGAGTTATCCTTAATTTATTTAAGTCTTCTACAACATTGTATGCCATCTAAGCAGAGTTTGGCATCAGGTGTTGCTTCTTACTTCCAATGTTATCCGCCATTTTCTCATTTGCCCTTTTCTTATTCGTTTTTTCTTTATCTTTTTGGGTTTCCTTTTCAGAATCGTTTTTATTCTTGGATCTTTTTACAAATCCTCTTGTATAGGCGACGTTTTCTTGCAAGTTAGGTTCATAGTTGCCTTCTTAATATATATACATGGACGTATCGCATCCGTCCATCTGTACAGTTTCAGAACTTTCATCAGGTGAATAATATTTCTCTTGCTCAACTATTTTCTCATCATATACATCATCCAAAATAACTGCATTGGGAGTAGGTTTCCTGGGAACTCTTGGTCTTTGTAAATTATCCATGTTTTCAAACCTCACTCTGTTTTCTTAGGGAGGGTTCATTCTTTTCTCTGGGACTGGCATTCTTGGATTTTCCACATAATTATCTCACCTTCTTAGTTTGTTTATCTCGTTTTCCATTTGCTTGATAATTCTATTCATCTATGCAATTTCAATCATTTTCTTAGTTTCTTGTGTCGCGACAGGGTCTACCTTCACATCTAGTATGTTTCCCTTGAAAAATCCTCCTCCATTTGTTTGAATTTGGGCTGGTCGTGGATTGAATTCTTTATTCTTTCTTGAACTATAGGCTCCTTGATTATCAATACTTAATCCTCCCAACTGCCTTTGTAATTTTCCTAGTATGATGTCAAGGTTGACACCCGTTTCAATCATAATTTATTCCATCTCAGTGTATTTAGTGATCCAGATGGATTTCGGTGGCCTCCCACCTATTCCAACTAGCTCATTTTGGCAGTTTTCTAGTTTGGCAGTTTTTTCCCTAGTTTTTGGGTCCCTGACTTGCGGGGCCGTTCTGAGGCCCTAAATAACAAAATGTGTATTCCTCAGATAGACCTTTCCAACGGGATATTGTGCACCTAAAATGGAGATCATATGAAAAATTTACAACCACGGTAAGTTGATGTACTAACTTACCCAAACGGGGCCCACATGACTTTTGGCGCTTCATCTCCTAGGGTTAGGTTTTTTGGAAGTCTAGGGTTTTTGACATTCTTGTTTATTGTAAAAAGGCCTTATGAGCCTCAATATAATCATGTTCTTTTGAATGAGCGCAACCGGCACATCTCTTCTCAGAGATAAGCCACCACCATTCTAGCAAGCTTGTTTTCGTTGCATTTTACAGTTTCAACTTATTTCCTTATTGAATAGAAACCAATTTTATTGTATATATGTTATTCTGTGTTAAGAATATTTTGATAATAGTCTATATTCATTTTGTTTTGCAAATATATTATGGATCATCTAGTCATTTCTTCCTCC
Source organism: Picea engelmannii (assembly GCA_009831015.1). Lineage (NCBI taxonomy): Eukaryota > Viridiplantae > Streptophyta > Pinopsida > Pinales > Pinaceae > Picea > Picea engelmannii. Next base: position 17,801 of record ML784175.1, read on the forward strand.
AGGGTATCCATCTGGGATGTTCTGATAGCGTATTTCACATTCTAGGGCATTGCATTCTTATAACAGTCGAGTATGAATGGGTGATTAGGTCTTTTATCTTCTTGAATATTACTCAAGGTTTTGTTGAACCTGAGATTAAAATATCATATTATTTCATTCTTCCTCAAACCAATTTGGGTGAAATCGGTGAGAAGAGTGTGATAAGCAATTGGAGGGGTGAATATAGTCAGGAACATGGCTTCGAGGTCATTAAACAAGCGAATTGATCTATTGGGTAATGTCATATACCATGCATACGCTCTTCCTGATAAGGTTTGCAGAAATAACCTTACCATGACATCGTCATAATCAACACAATCAAAATCACAAACATCAAGAAATAAGTGAAGGTGCCTCTTTAACTCGATTGTTTTGTCTCTAGAAAATTCCTTTAGAGTACCCTTAGGGAGAACAGGGTGATCATGTTGCTCATCTAGAATATTCAAAGGGGAATCTCTTATTCTTCTTTGATTTTCAAACCTTAGGTTTTCTTGATTTCTTGCAACATCTCTTCCACCTCCTTGTCTCTCCTCATGTGGTTCTTCTAGTGGTTGTTCATTTCTTTCTACCATATCTGGAGAGGTTCTGGGAATATGATTTTCACTTCTTAGAATACATTTTCTTTTACTTCTGGTAATGGATCCCTTGTATCCGTCCAACTTCAATCCTGACCTTGTTCTTGTGCTACTCCAGCTAGCCTTTGGCTTCTTCGGTCTTGTCGCTCGTGTTTCCTCCGTTTCCAGAGGATTTCTCTTTCTTCTTCATGGACTAAGATCTGTCAGGACCTTTCTAATTCTTCTCGGGTCTCTGCTGTCTATCTTACCAGATTGTATAGCTGATGTAAAATGCTTCGTTGATTGTTTAATCCAATTTCCAGGTGGGGCTGATCATTCTGGGGAAAAGTCATATATTTTTCAAAAAATGTTAAACCAAATCCCAAATTTTAGTTCATTCCCCGGTATGGTCGCCAAAAACATTGACGCTTGAATATGTTAGGACCAAAATGAAAACCTCACGAGGATGTAAATCCCCCTACATTTTTATAGAGGTGGTACTCCTCTTTAAGATTTTCTTAGGACTGCAAATTTTCAAAATATGGGACTTTGCAGAAGTCTATCGTGGTAATCAAAGAAATATAAAGATCACAAGAAAAATAAAAGGAAAATGTTTTTTTTTTTCTATTTAGAGAAAGTTCCTTAAAAATAAGGAGGAACCACACACTTCATACATTTAAAGAAGATAAAAAAAAATTCCTCACATCCATCAGAGTTAAACTAAATATTTTTTATCACATAAAAATAAAAATAAAATGATCTGCATGCATAAGAGAACTTTAACAGAGTTGACCCATGGGAAAATCAAATAAAGATAATGATAGATCAAATCTCAAATAATTTATACTAAAAACTCAGAGTTACAAAGAACAATCAAAACTAATCCCGAAATAGCTCTCTTGAAATTTCTGAAAAATGCATAGTATGTTACATATTCTTCGAAATTTAAAATGCGTTTGTCCTAAGGATTGGGATTGGGGCTCTTGCGGACCATAAAACAAATATACACAAGAATTAATCTTGTAGAAGGAGGATGATGGGTGGTAAAATAACAACACGACCTGGAAAGAATAAAGAGAAGTTATCAGACTTCGGTTAAACCTTTCTAGTCAGAGAAGTGGAGTAACTAGATGAAGGAACTGATAAAGAAAGAAATATGTTATCAACATAAACTTACTATGATGGTCTCTCGTGTATTTACTTGATTGCTGGTGTCCTTTTATTGTCTTCATTAATGGTTACAGGAACTGTCTCAATTGTTTATTTCCCCTCATCGGTTAATTTGTCGATTTCTTTCTTGAACCATTCTTCAATATAATTTTTCATTGGCGCCATGTTTATCTCATGTCATATTTTGATGTTGAATAACTCGCCCTCCAAGTCTCGTAAATCAAGGTAAATACCATGTAATGCTTCTTCAATATCTTGATTCTTCACAGAGTAGTCCACTAACCAATTGTTTATGTCTTCTTCATTATATTCAAGTATACCATACAAATTTTCAAGTGATAACCCTTTAAAAATCTCAACTTTTTCGTCAAACTGTTGCTTTGTTAGGAACATTGAGTTGAGAATTAATTTGGGATCTTGTACTTCGTTAGTGCTTTCGATAGGTCTATCTCCTTGAGCCTCTTGAATAGTTATTCCCTCTTTTATATAGCTTGGATGCATTCTTGAACAATATTATGCAAATTTTTAATTGTTTCCTTCCAACACGCGTTCAACTATTTTATCCGACTTGGGGAGCGAAGATCCTCCTCTCTTCTCCTTAGTTTCTTCATGTTGGAGACTTTGTTTCCAAAGGGTAATACAACATTAATGTAAAAACCTTCTTCATTTTCCAGGTCGGCTTGCAAATATTCATGGAAGGCATGCGCCCTCAAACCAAAAGAAACAATGTTTTTCAAAACCTCCCATGCCTCTGTGATCAATGCCATTCTTTTCTTAATATATCTTTCTACATAGATCCTATATGATGTAAATAGGCTTGAAGATCCTTTCAATTTAACAAAGGGTGTGGTAGGTCTGACTATTGATAAAGGACTGGCAAGAAGTGGAAGAGGCATTAAAGCGTCTTCCAGTTCCTTGATCCTTTCTTTCAACTTTGTGTTTTTTTCTTCTAAACCATGAATGGAATCATACAGAGCCTCTATGGTTTCTCTGTGAATTATGGAAATTTTGGATCGCCACAAATCCTTTAGGTTGACCTCTGAACGAGATTTTACTTTCTTATTTTTCATATCACCTTTTTCAATAATCAACTTCTTGGATTCCTTGTCAAAGACCATGCTTTGGAAAGAGAATGACTCTTCTTCACTCAAAGTCTCATTCTCAATTATCTCTAATGATGACTTTTGATGGGCCATGTTTCCTGGCGTGTCAATTGTGGGAAATGATTTCTCAATATCCACCTTGAGCTCCATGTCTTCAAGAGAGAAGTTGTTGATGTCATTTTCTATACAATGTTCTTCTTCCTCTTTCACAATGTTCTTCTTCTTCTTTCTTAGAGGAAGCTTGTGTGAGCTCTCGATTTTTCCCGGAGGGGAATTATTTTCTCCTCCACCGCTTGAACTATTGTTGGTAACTTTCCTAGATGGGTGGGCCGTTGGAGCATTTCTCTGAGATTTGGTAGTGTTAGGGGTAACAACTGGAGTCTGGGTGCTCTTCTCACTGGGACCCTTTCCTTTTTACCTATAAAACTCATTAGTACTAAGTATTGTTTCCATGTAACCAGCGTTGTGAGCAGGAATGCCTAAGTTTCTATATTCTTCTTCACTCAAAATAGTATGAATGAATGAGTTGTTGAATCCTACTAACAACATATGTTGCATGGAAATTATGTTAGGGTCGAATCCTTTATCCTTTCAACATACTTCAGATTTACATTATGGAAGTGATTCAAAAATTCATCAATCTTGTTTATATTCCTGAATATAAAGTCTCCAATTTTCCAAGGCAAGGGTATGCATTTCTTTTTCCGTTTCTCGTGGAAAAAGTGCAGCTGGAAATTATATTTCCTTGCTACTTCCATGATAAATAATTTATCAGATACATGGTATGCAAGAAAAGAGGGATTCTCCTTGGAACAAAAGATCCTGATAACATTGTGATTTTCCTTCTGCTCTAATGTTCCCTTTTTCTCCAGGAATTTATTATCCTGGTTTGATATCCTGGGGGTATATTTACCAAACAACAGTCCCTTAAAAACTGAAACTAAATCATTGTAAACTTCATAGAAATGCAAATAAGTCTCGTGTCTCCACAATGCTTGATACCAGAAGGACATTGGATCAACTTCATATTTCACTCTCTTACATATAGTCAATTTTGGAAACTGACAACAATATGCTATTGCAAATACCAAATAAGAAGCCATAAAGAATTTCTTGTCTCTTTTGTAATGTGACATTTGGGAGGAGATTTCAATGGAAATTAGCTTTCCCCAATCGAAAATAGCTTACTCTTTAACTGTAAAATATAAAATAAAAAGAATCATGTTGCAAATGGTGGTGGTTCTTTCTTGACATGTCATCCTGGTAAACAACCAAGTGATTTCCTGAAAGGGATTTTTAAACGAGTCAACCTGAATCCTAGTTATATATTCTAGGATAGCCGTAGGATTATCCAAATACTCAGGCAAGAGGTCTAGGCCATTGTCATGTTTTTTCAGAAAATATATGCAATCCTCTCCCTTAAAGGTAAGTGTTGGCTCAAGGAGCTTCAACATCTTATGAAACAGTTACGGTGAAAGAGAGATAGGGGAACAATCATAGAGTTGTATGATTCACTGACTCGGTACATATTTCTTAACATACCATGCAACCAGTTCTTTGCAGTCGAATACCTCAGGGACACACCCTGCATGAGCGATTCCAAAAGTTCAGATTATATATTTTTGTGCAGGAGGAGATGAATAATATGAGTATGCTCTAGACCATTGAAAGTTCTGGTCCTCATGACAAAAAATGTTCAAAGTATCACCATAGAACTATTGTTTGGATGCTTCTACCATAGGTTGACGAGAGTGTTCTTTTGACTGGATATTAACTTGTAATGAAACCTTTCAGAGAAATAACAATAATATAATGGAAAATCATTCTTTAATGTGATTTAATGAAAAATATCCTCAAGCCCTTCGCTTATTAATGACGATATTTACGAAGCCTTCATGATCAATTATTAGCATTAAACCATAATAAGTGCATATTGGGAAAAGAACAAAGATGGCCGGGATGGACGAGAGCAATTTGAATTTGGGACTTTTGTGAACCGACCAACCTGGGAACCTGCGAACAATCAAAAATAGGCTAAGTATTGCACAACGGTTGGTCGTACTTGGACATAGGAGAAATGAAATACTTAGGAGTTTGGTACTCATGACAAGTCCGATGGTCATAATGTAGATCACGGGTCTTTAGGTGCAAAATGGAGATTGTGTAACTTGGAAGATGAAATCTTGGACCCGTGAACTCGCGGTTGCAAGAATGGTTTAGTATATTATAACAAAGTGGTCGGTCAGACTCATGAAATGGTAATATGGATGGAGGTGAAGACCCACGAGTTCGTGAACCCGTTGTTTTTTGAAAAATGACTAAGTATAGTAACTAGAAATGGAAAAGAGAAGGGAGAAAATAAAAGGGGAATGAGGGTAGGTATAGAAGAGGGAAAATAAATGGAAAAAAAAAGTTGGGAAAATATAAAGGGGAGGGAAAACTCGGAAGAGAAAATTGATCTCAACAACTGGCTCCAACTATGGGATGATAACCCCATGTGGGTTGTCAAGAATCTAGAATCTTTATGACTAGGCATTTCCATCCATTGGGCTATGGAGTCAAGGGTAAGAATATACAAACTGAAAAATAAAATTTATGTACAAGGAAAATGAGAAAGTATTAGGTGAAGAAACATTTCAAATGTTTCTCCTTGATAAGCAACATTAATCTTTTACCCTTCATGTATTTGAGCATATGAGAATTAAAACCCCGGATCTTATAGAATATGTATGGTCCAATCCAGAGTGCTTTGAACTTTGTATGCATCGATGGCTTCTCCTTGGCTTTGTTCCAGAGTAACACCAGTTCTCCCTTATGAAATTGTTTTACAATTTCATTCTGATCAAAATATATTTTGATACTTTGTTGTCTCTGAGAAGTTCTATTCAGGGCTTTACTTTGTTCTTCTTCTAATTTCAACAACTAGTTGTTCCTTCTTTGTATAGGTGAAATGTCTTCTGCATATTCTTTATTAACCGCGAAATTCAAAGCATTGAGTTCGAGGTTGATTGGAATTTTTTCTTCCTTTCCATTAAGTAATGTATACAGAGACATCTCAGTGCTATCTTTTGGAGTCGTTCTGCTCGCCCACAATGCATCAGTCAAATTTAAGTGCCAATTCCTTTGGTTCTTGTCAATAGTTTTATTCAAAATATGAATGAGTGTCTTATTTGTGGATTCTACAAGACCATTTCCTTGTGGATAATAGTTTGATGATTGCCCCATATTAATTCCATATTATCCACAGAATTCTGTAAATTTTGAATCGATGAAAATCGAACCGTTATCACTGATAAATTTATCTAGAACACCGAATCTTGACAAAATATCATCTTTAAGGAACTTAATTAATTCTTCAATATCAACCTTTTTTAATGCCACTTCTTTTGTCCACTTCGGAAAATAATCTGTAGCAGTGAGAATGTACATATGTCCCTTACTTTAATTCAGATTTATTAGCTCGACAACATCAATTCCCCATTGGGAGAATGGTTGTTCTACAGTTATAGGCTGTAACAACATGGTAGATCTCTTAATTTTCCCTGAAAATTGTTGGCAAGATATACACTTCCTTATTGTGGCATATGAGTCTCTAAAAATTGATGGCCAATAAAATCTAGCCCTTATTATCTTATGGGTGGTGGTCATAGGTGAAAAATGTCCACCACATATTCCTTCAGGGAATTACCTCATTATTTCTTGGGCTTTGTTTTCATCAACACATCTCAATAATACACCATCATAGTTCCTTCTGAACAATATATCAGCAATCAACACATATTGATTTGAATTCATCTTCAATGTTCTTTTCTCTTTAGGGATCATGGTAACTGGAAACTGCCTGGACCTCAAATAGAATACAATGTCTCCATACCGTTCTAAATCGACCAATGGTTCTCCTACTGAAATTGAAATCATTTCATCCATAGAATCACTATTTGTGATGAGTTTACATAAACCCTGTCCTTTGACAACCTTTAAAGTTTTAATCTCAATATCATATTCTTGGATCTTCACCAGCCAGTTAGCCCATTTTCCTTCTCTCAATTATTGATTCAAAATCATCTTCATTGGTGAGGATGGGACATAATAAATGACATGAGAATTTAATATGTACGTCTGAAAATGCGCCACCGCTTTCACAAGAGCCAGGGATTTCTTTTCTAGTTTTGAAAATCTCAATTCATAATCATGAAGGGTTTTTCTCATAAAATTGATTGGAAGTTATTCACCCTTGGTATTCCTCGGAGTAAGAATAGATGCAACAATTGTTTCTGTAGTGAACGAATAGATGATGAAATCCCTTTAAAAATATGGGCTAATGAGCATTGGAGCTATGGTGATTTCTCTTGTGATATTATTTAAATCTTCTTGTGTATCCATTGGCCATTCAAACCTTTGGTCCTTTTTCAACAATAGATTGATCTCCTTCACAATACTTGCATAATAAGGAACACATATTCACACAAAGTTGATCTTACCAAAGAACAATTGAACTCCTTTCTTAGATGATGGGGGGTTGAGTTCATTTATAGATTTAACTCTTTCTGGATCTATATAAATCCCTTCCTTGCACACAATATGACCCAATAATTTTCCTTGAGTTACAACAAATAAGCATTTCTTTGGATTTAGTGAAACACCATATAATTTGCATCTATCAAAAACTTTCCTTAAGTGATGAATGTGATCACCCCTTGTTTTTTAATGTACTGTCAAGTCATGTTGATAGTCCTCCATGAATTTCCCTATAAACCCATTGAAATCATGATACATGTCCCTTTGAAATGTGGCTCTTGCATTATTCAAACTAAAGGGCATCCTAGCATATGCATATGTCTCCCAAAGTGTTATGAATGTTATCTTTGCTCTGTCTTCCTCAGCAAACAAGACTTGATTATATCCAGAAAAACCATCCAGCATGGACATACAAGCTGATCCAATGACTTGTTGGAGAAGAAACTTCATGTTAGGTAATGGGTAGTTATATTTTACGCTTGATTTGCTAATATCCCTAAAATCCACACACATTCGGATTTCCCAGGTCTTATTTTTTACTATCATAGGGCTTGAAAGCCAATCAGATTGTCTAATGGGATATATTATTCCGACCTTCTTTAATTTCTCCAATTCAACCTTTACTAGAGGTTTCAATTTCGGGTTCATCATCCATATTTTTTTCTTGATCGACTTTGCTTCTTCTCTCAAAGGAATGATATGTTGAAATAGTGTTTCATCATAAGATTTCAAATAATCATAGGTCCATGCGAACACATCAATATATTCTTTAAACAATGCAACATATTGATCAACTTCTTCAATGGTGAAATCGACTCCCAAGTTGACATATTTTGGGGAACTCTTAGTTCCGATATTGATCTTTCTTGTTTCTTGAACCTTTCGGAGTGAAATTTCTTCCAGGAGATTCTTAGCATGATCATCTTTTGTAAAAAGAAACTCAGATTTAATACAATCTTTCAGGACATCATACATTGATTGTCTTCATCATCATCATTATTCAACAAAAAAAATTCCAATTGTTCATCATTCTCAAACAATTGCAAATATTTCAAGTTATCAGGTACATAATATCAAAATACTCTTTCTACCTGAAAAGGAGTTTTTCTTTGCATATCATATGGATTTGACAATGAGGCTGCCAAAGCCAATGAATCGACCTTTTGATTCTTGTCCCTTAGAATGAAAACAATGTTGAAAGAACTGAAAGATTCCATCAATTCGTTAACTCTTTTGAAATATAACTTAAGTCTTTCCTTCTTGATTCTACACCTCTGTGTGACTTGATTAATTACCAACTCGGAGTCGCCAGTCACAATTAGATGTTCTATCATCATTTATTTTGCAAGAATCATCCCCTGAATCAAAGCTTCATATTCTTCTTCATTATTAGTACATGAAAATTCAAGTCTAATAGCATGTGGATGAATAATATTACCTGGACTTACAAGGACAACTCCAACTCCACTTCTGGAGCATGAACAAGATCCATCAAATGACATCCTCCAGTAACCTTCAAATGGATGTTATTGTTCCTCCGTGTCTTGAATTTTCTCCAGGATTTCAATGTGTTCCATATATAGGATAACATAAATTCCAATCTCAACATCTATATAATATTCCATTAATTCATTGTCCTTCTTTTTGAAAGAGAATGGTTTCCTAGGTTCACAGGGAACCTTAATCATTGCTCCTTCTTTCCCTATAAACATCATGCAACTTCCATCGTTCATTATATATCCCTCGATCATGGATGACCAATCTCTTCCCAACACAACTCCATATGCGAGAGGAAGGTCTACCACAATAATATTGAAAACTGTGATAATATGGGGAACCACCATGATCCAGGCACAAAATTCCTTGATTACCCCATAAGAAAGGACTTGTCTAGAATCAATTGGATATATACTTTCACCAGTATCGTAATATTTAGTACAACTCATGCCCAATGCCTTCATGACCACCAATGGCATAATATTATTGGTCATGCCCGTATCAACTAAACAATTATGAAGTGCAACATCATGATTTTCAATTGAAATATAAAAGGGAGGAATTTTACCCCTCAACTTAGCAGTTGGTTTGTTCTGACTTTGTTTCAGACTTGTGACAACAACTTCTTCTTTTTCAAATGGATCATCCAATAATCTCATAATGTTTTCCCCTTGTTGGGGAATCTTCACCAATTCAGTAAAAGGAAGAGTTATTCTTAATTTAATTAATTCCTCTACAACATTGTATGTCGTCTGAGTGGAGTTTGGCATCGGATGTTGCTTCTTACTTCCAATGTTATCCACCATTTTCTCATTTTCCCTTTTCTCATTCATTTTTTCTTTACCTTTTTGGATTTCCTTTTCAAAATCGATTTTATTCTTGGATCTATTTAGATATCTGCTTGTCTGGGCGACAATTTCTTGCGAGTTGGGGTCATCGTCACCTTCTTTAAATATATACATGGATGTCTCACATCTGTCCATATGTACAGTTTCAAAACTTTCATCAGGTGAATAATAGTTCTTTTTCTCAACCATTTTCTCATCATATACATCATCCAAACAATTGCATTGGGAGTAGGTTGCCTAGGAACTCTTGGTCTTTGCGGATTATCCATGTTTTCAAACCTCACTTTGTTTTCTTAGGGATGGTTCCTTCATTTCTCTGGGACCGAAATTCTTGCATTTTCCACATAATTATCTTCCCTTCTTAGTCTGGTTATCTCATTCAGAATTTGCTTGATAGTTCTATTCATTTGTGCAATTTCAATTCTTTGCTTGGTTTCTTATGCCACAATAGGGTCTACCTTCACATCTGGTATGGTTCCCTTGAAAACTCCTCCTCTAGTTGTTTGACTTTGGGTTGGTCATGGAATGAATTCTTCGTTCTTTATTGAAATAGAGGCTACTTGATTATCAATACTTAATCCTCCCAATTTCCTTTGTACTTTTCCCAGTATGATGTCGGGATCGGAACCCGTTTCAATCATAATTTCTTCCATCTCAGTGGATTTAGTCGTTGCTTCCTCTAGGGTATCCATCTGGGATGTTCTGATAGTGTATTTCACATTCTGGGGCATTGCATTTTTATAACAACCAAGTATGACTGTGTCATTAGGTCTTTTATATTTTGGAATCTTACTCAAGGTTTTATTGAACCTGAGATTAAAATATCGTATTCTTTCAGTCTTCCTCAAACCAATATGGGTGAAATTGGTGAGAAGAGTGTCAAAAGAAATTGGAGGGGTGAACATAGTCAGGAACATGGCTTCAAGGTCATTAAATGAGCAAATTGATTTGTTGGGTAATGTCGTATACCATTCATATGCTCTTCCTGGTAAGGTTTGCAGAAATAACCTTACCATGACACTGTCATACTCAACATGATGAAAATCACAAACATAAAGAAATAAGTGAAGGTGCCTCTTTGCATCAATTGTTCCATCTCCAAAAAATTCCTTTAGGGTACCCTTAGGGAGAACATGGAGATCATGTTGCTCACCTAGAAGATTCAAAGGATAATCTCTTAATCTTCTTCAATTTTCAAACTTTAGGTTTTCTTGATTTCTTGCAACATCTCTTCCACCTCCTTGTGTCTCCTCATGTTCTTATTCTCACAGTTTTTCATTTCTTTCTTCCATATCCGGAGAGGTTCTGGGAATATTATTTTCACTTCTGAGAATACAGAGTTGCTTGATTTTTCTTCTGGTAATAGGTCCCTTGTATTCATCCAACTTCAATCTTGACCTTGTCATTATGCTTCTCTAACTAGCCTTTGGTTATCCAGTCTTGTCGTTCATCTCTCCTCTTTCTTCGGAGGATTTCTCTTTCTTCTTCATGGACTAAGATCTGCCAGGTGTTACACATTATTTCAGTCACCCCAATGATCCTTTTACAGCATGTGTTCATGTTCCCAAAAGAGCCTTTCTTCATGAGAAAAGTGACTGGATTTCTCTTCTCAAAAACCTTATTAAAGAAGATCGTCGCAAGCTTCACTATATACAGGGTGCGTCGATGCCTGGTCGCCACTCTATGCCCTAAAACTAGTTTGCAACATCGTCACAGGCTGTCTTATAGCTAGGGTGCGATGATGCTGGAAGAATAAGAAAAGGTCAAACTTCAAGAAAGTTCTAGAAATGGATCTTCTAGAATATGAGGTGGCATCTGTATGGTTGGGATCCTACTCGCTTCTCTGATTTGGTGGGATCATCCTAATCTCTTTAACCATCCCTATTTCAACTATATAAGGAGGGATTTCTCATGGAAAAGGTTAAGCAAGGAATTAAGGTTAATGAAGGTTGAATAGGATAAGAATTGTGTGAGAAATTCTACATCAGTTGATGCTTGAGGGGTTCATTTCAGTTCATCAAATTATTGTGAATCTTCTTCATGCAAGTTTGGAGCAAGTGTGTGTTGGAGCAAAGGGCCACTGAAAGGGGACCTTGCAACATCAATCTTGTTTGGTTGTATCTTCCACATTTACTTAATATAATACAGTGCCATGTTTCTTTCCCATAAAATCATTCTCATTTTATTGCATGATTCCTTGATCACATGCATAAGTTTTCATTGAACATACTATTATTGCGTTCACTTTGTTTGGTTTGTGTTTCATTGCAGATCCAATATCACGAGAGCACCAGAGTGGAGCAAGGACAAAAAAGATACAAGGAAGCGATATTCAAAGGTATGTAACTCATCTCTTGTTAGATAGTAAATTCAATGATTAGAGCTTAGGGAAAGCGTCATGTCTTGTCTTGTTTTGTTCTAGATCTAGGTGGATCTAGAGAGATCAGTTTATGTTCACATTTGCCTATTAATCCAATAGCAAAATTGGCGAATGTACTGGGTATATGACTTGTTTTTGGTTTTTTTCTATCCATTTGTCTTTAGCGTACCTCCTTTTGTTTTAATCCAATCTCTAAGTCTGTGGGTGATCCATCTGGACTCCCTAGGTATGAAAGTTCATTTAGAATCTTTGTCCTTTTTCCAATTTTTCTTTGTTTACAGATATCGCCGCACTGTATCCCATATACAACCTACGATGTTTCTGGATCGCCGCATCCTTCCTGTTTAGACCAGCGTGGAATCGTCGCATTCTTATCCATAGATAGCCTACGATGACCTCATTTCTCCACACTGTGCCTTATTGTTGATTTGCAACGTTTTCGTTACCGTATAATGGATACGAGAGACATATTCTCCAAATAAATTCATTAGGAGATCTTTTTGTTGAAACTTTTGGAACACAGACTGGACCTCATACAAGCCCTGGGGTAGAGAATCCCCCTCTTTCTAGTGATGCATTTAGAACCCTGCCTTGCACTGTGCGGGAGATTTACAACAACGTAGGGGTGAGTCCTAATTCACCTATAATATCACATCTGCCCAAAACGTATGTTACCTACATGGTACCTCTAGACCATTTTTCTGGTACAACTAGCAATATTACCGTCATTCCAAACACACAGTCAGTTGGTCCTAACTCGACCTTTTCTCTCCAGATGGCCCATTCTACTATGGTTTCACATGCTATGACTATTCCTACCAGGACTATGGTGGTTAATCAAGCTCCCATTGGAACACCACTTCTATCTCGACCTATCCCATCACTTCCCCCGGGTATCATGCTTTGAATCCTTCCATCGCCATTCCTACCCAGAATTCGTCCAGAGAGCAAAGACTTTTTGTTCCTCCTGAGTATAATGTTGTTGTTGCTTTTGTTTCTGCATCCACCCAGAACCCTTCCGGAGGGCTATACGTCCCTCTTCCACCTATGATTGGAGGGGCTAATTATCCCGGCCCAAGTGGCTCCAAACCATCTGGGGGCACTGGTCTGTTTATCACGTCTGGTTTTTAGATTCCTTTTGGAGGAAAACCTCAGACTGGGGCACAACCACATGTTGGGGGGAAACCTCAATTTGGGGCACAACCTCAATTTGGGGCACAACCTCATACTGGGGCACAACCACATTTTGGGACATAACCTCAGGTTGGCTGGTACCCCAGATTGGCGTACAACCTCACTCTGGGGCCCAACCTCAATTCGAGGGGAAAACCCAAGGTGGCACCCATAACCCAATTTACAGGAAAAATACACCTATACCTTGGATTCTTCCTCTCCAAGGAAATTCACAACCGTTTGGGGGGAAACATTCTCAAGTCAACTCTTTTGTGCCTCCCAATCACGGCCAACCGTATCCAGATTCCCTGAATCCTAGTTGGGGTCCAAACTCCCAATCAAATGTTCCTTCCCAAGGACACATTCCCAATCAACCCAACCCTGCCGGTTACATGCCTTTGAACCCCTCCCAACCGAATCTGTCAGGACTGTCTACTTACATGCAGACTACTTACGGTCCTACTGGCATGTCGACGAGACTTCCTCCCCAAGGTCACCAGTTGTTACACCTCAAAATTACTCACTTCGATAGTGTCGCAAGTGTTTTCATTATAAGTGTTGTAAGTGTCGCATCTTTTCTGCAAGTGTCTCATCTTGACTACAAGTGTTGCAAGTGTCATAAACATCATACTACCATCTTGCCCATTTTGTGCCTCTAATGACATCACAAAGACACTTAAGACACCCCAAAGACTAGTTTTGAAGAAGAGAAGTCACTTGACAGGGAGTACAAACCTTTTTCCATGGAAAAAACACTCAAAAACTGAACTTTGGAGAGGAACGCTCCCCTACCCACTATGAGGGAGTGCTGGCACCTTGTGCACCCTTTTGGGGGAGCGCTACCCTTTTTTTAGCAAATTCTAGGTTTGTTGAGGCAAATAAGGGAAGAATCCCTCAATTACTGAAGGTAGTTGGATTCAAATATATGGTCAAGGCATGATCTTAGCGAAGACCCTCAACTGAAGGAGAGGAATCCTCAACTTATCCCAAAGATATCTCAAGTGGTTGGACCTCTCCAAGGTTATATAAGGAGGCCTTCTCATGGTGAAAGGTACAATGGAGATTGAGAATTACATCAAACTTATGATCTCATGAGTGAGATGTCATCAAAGAAATTAGTGGAGATTATTTGAGCAAAGGGGTTGGACAAGGAGAACTGGAAGAAGTTGCTACACCTTCATTCAAAGGATTGTAAGTACTTTTACTTGTTCTCATTAATAATCAATGCTTGGCCTATTTCTTTCAAACTTATGCTTGTTCCATATGAGTTTGTCTGCAGTAGATGGATCTATGCTTGAGCTAATATCAGTAGATTAGGAAGTCTTTTGTACCTTTGTTTGTCCTACAGTATCTATCAGGGAGCTCAGGATCAAAGCTCAGCCAGGACTTTGCAAGGACAAACGTCGCTAATAAGGTACATATATTTCTCCTTCTCTTTCATTCATTAGCTTGATTAGATCTAAAAGGAAGTCAGTGCCCATGTTAAGCACTTTTTTGTCTTGGTCTTAGAAGTCTAGAGGCCAAGAGGGAATCCACTTGTCCGCAGGGGGATTCACCTTCAACAGAAATTGGCAACTCCACTTGGGAGAAACTCCGATTTTTGTTTCCATTCCTAGATCTTGTTTTGGCCCTTTGCCCATTGATTTGATCTTCTTCACATTGTCTTTTTTCTTCTTAGATTTGTTTGATTGCCTCATTATTGTTAGAAAAATAGGACCATGGAGCAATAAAATAAAACAAATGCAGAAACAAAACACAGAAGATACACAATACAAGAGAGACACAGATTTACGTGATTCACCCAGTGTGGGCTACGTCCACCAAAGAAATTTCCAGGTCCTTCCTTTATTATTATCCAACAAATGAAGGGATACAACCTACAACAAAATCCGTTGTAACTTCCTCTTCTTTCTCTCACAGTATTCTCTCTCAGAATACAATACTCGCCATAATGCATAGCCGCAATACATTTCCCTCATAACAGAGGGTTGCCTTATAGGGAAAAAAAACCCTAACATAATTTCTACCGTTAGATCTATGACCTTATAATGAACGGTCCATATTTACAATGAAATTACAATATACATTTACAAGGCATTTTTTCCTTCGGGGGCTTCGCCCTTGAACCCCCGCCGATGGCCCACTTGCCCCCAAACCCCCCAGCCGGGGGGTTAGGACCCCCAGACCCCGCAAAGGGGGTAATCCCCCTCTACACTCCCCCACGTGGAAGAGTGTACATACTTTTGGGGTGTAAATTCTTCATGGGGTATAAACACGGCTGAAAGCAAGGACCTCTGAATTAGGAACATAATCAGACTCCACAACCAACAATCTCCCAGTTGGAGACTGATCTCAACAAATCCACCGCTGTTGTATATGCTGGACTCTGAACCTTCTTAGACCTGGAAAATTTCTCATATTCATCTTCATTCTTGAAGACCAACTGAAACTGAGAAGGAACTCGGTTTTTCTCTGGTTACTCCCTTTGTTAACATGTCTGCAGGATTCTGGCTAGTGTGTATCTTTTCCAACTTCAAATTTCCATCTTCCAAGGTGGATCGTATGAAGTGGTACCTCAACTGTATATGCTTAGTCTTCGAATGGAAGGTTGAGTTCTTTGCAAGATGAATTGCACTCTCATTGTCACAATACAACCTGCTATTCTCCTGCTTCTTTCCCAATTCCTCCATAAACCTTTGTAACCAAATCATCTCTTTACTAGCCTCTGTAGCAGCAACATACTCTACCTCTGTTGTTGAAAGTGCAACAACCTTTTGCAGTTTCGA
>ML784175.1:36027-52888 GCA_009831015.1 Picea engelmannii
ACACAATGCTCACAGAAGTCCAAATCAATTTATTTAAGATCTGGAAACAAATTTATTTTGTGAAGTATCTGCATACCCTTCTCACTCATGTGTCCCAACCTATGATGCCACAGTGTTGTATCCACTCCTGTAGAAGCTAAAGAGATATAAGAGTCATTATTACCAGTACATAAATACAATGTACCTACCTTCTCTCCTTTTTCTCTCACCAATGATCCTTTGATGACCTTCCACGTCTTATCTATAAATATGGATACACAACCTTCACTTGCCAACTGCCCTGTTGAAATTAGATTTTTCCTTAAATCTGGCACATATCTTACCTCTTTCAACAACAATTGGTTTCCATTGCGTTGCTTTATTTTTACCTTTCCCATTCCAACAATTTTGCATGGTGCATCATCACCCAAAAGAACCTGTCCAAAATCACCTTGAACATAAACTAGAAAATGTTTCCTATGGGGTGTGGCATGAAATGAAGCCCCCGAATCTACTACCCAAGACTCAGAAATATTATCTACAGAAAGAATCAAAGCATCTTGTAACACATCACCTGTTACATTTTCTTCTGATTTCTCTCCTGTTGTTCATCTCTTTGTTTCTTTGGAGCTCTGAAATCTTTCTTCAGATGTCCTTTCTTCCCACAATTCCATCACTCTATCTTTCCAAGTCTAGATTTGGATCCACCCTTCCTAGAATTTCCATGGTTCCCTGAGCCCTTTCCTCTATCCTTTTGTCTTCCCCTGTTCTCCATGTTCAACGCATTACCTGATGTCTCACCTTTGCTTTTCCGTCGCATTTCCTCACTAAGGATAACACCAACAACATCATCAAATTTTAAATTATTTGAACTAGAGACAAAGTTGCTTACAACCATGACCAAGCAATTCCAGCTTTTTGGAAATGAGCACAAGATTAGAAGAGCCCTAACCTCATCATCAAAGTCCACTTTTACAGAATTTCGTTGACTAGTAACTGTATTAAATTCATTTAAATGATCTGCAACAGACCCACCTTCCGACATCTTCATATTAAATAATCTCTTCATTAGAAATACCTTATTAGACGTCTAGGGTTTTTCATACAGTTTAGCCAACGGGTCCATCATATCCTTCGTTGTCTTTTCTTTCGAAATATTGAAAGCCACCGACACTGCCAAGTTTAGCCATATCATTCCTAGAGCCTTTATGTCAAGAATCTCCCATTCTTTGTCCTTCATGGCCATCGGCTTCTTTTCTACTCTGCCCAATGGTAGGAATTGTTCCTTCTGATATAAATAATCTTCCATCTGCATCTTCCATACCTAGTAGTTTTGGCCATTAAATTTCTCGACCCTAAAATTTCCATCTTCCGACATTGCTCCCACTCGAACCAGGAACCCTCTTTTCCTACACGTTACCTTTCGCTCTGATACCAGTTGTTAGAAAAATAGGACCACAGAGCAATAAAATAAAACAAATACGAAAACAAAACACATAAGATACACAATACAAGAGAGACACAGAATTATGTGGTTCACCCAGTGTGGGCTACATCCACTAGAGAAATTGTCAAGTCCTTCCTTTATTATTATCCAGTAAATGAAGGGATACAACCTACAACAAAACCCATTGTAACTTCCTCTTCTTTCTCTCACAGTCTCCTCTCTCAGAATACAATACTCACCATAATGCGTAGCCGCAATACATTTCCCTCATAACAGAGGGTTGCCTTCTAGGGAAAAACAACCCTAACATAATTTCTACCATTATATCTGCGACCTTATAATGAACGGTCCAGATTTACAATGAAATTACAATATACATTTACAAAAATCAGGCATTTCCACACCCTAGATATAGTGTAGCCTATGAAAACTCCGCAGCCTAGCTTTAGTACAGCCTGTGAAAATCAAACATTTATGCACCCTATGTATAGAGAAGCCTGCGGAAATCCTCTTTAATAGGGTTTTTAAGAAGGAAAATACAACTTCTTCTCTCAGTAAAAGTTCTTCTCCCTTCTTTCTTCAGGAATTCAGGCCACTGACCCTTCTGAAGGCAACATATAGGTTTACATCATTAACGGTCATAGGGATGACGGAAATAATGTGTAACAACTATGGATAGACATACTTGTTTTTGATTGGATGGCATTGTAGCACTTGCATGATATTATCTGATTGTTAGCTAGATGGATAGTCAATGTGTTGGTGGACAAACATTCTCCCTATGGAGAATGGTCCAGGTTGACAAACATTCTCCCTATGGAGAATGGTCCAGGTTGACAAATTGTTGAGGTATCATGGACTAGTATTTTCCTAAGGCACAAGTTGGGGCCCGATTAGGAAAATGGTTCAGGACCGATATTCTCTTGAGGCACAATTATTGGCCCGATCAGGTTGAATAGTCTGCCCCCTAAGGACACGACGTCGCGATTAGGGTGGTTGATACAAGACTGATATTTTCTAAGGCATATGGGTAGATATGGATATATATGGTACATATGACCCAATTAGAAAATAGTTCGAGACTGACATTCTTGTAGGAATGGTATCTTTATCCCATGGCGTGGCTTTCAACATCTGTTGGGATATTCATTCTTCTAGGACATATATCCAGATTAGAATAATGGTCCTTGCATCACTCTCATTGAGTGAGTGACTTATTTATCATCATGCTTGATTACTCAAATGGAATATGGCTTCAAGAGATGATGCATTTGATGCTATCAGATGATATTGATAGTGGTGATATTTCTCTTGATTTTATCTATGTGATCATGAGATAGCCTGTGTGGCTATGACGATGCTACCTGTTGAATGGTCTGTTTGTGCTCAATACCATTTCTTTTAATACCTTCCTATATATGAGGGATTTTTGATATTATGGTACTTGCGGGAGGTATTAATCTCTACATGTAACCTTTGAAGAGACTAGAATATTCCAGGAAGCAAGAGAAACCCTAAACATATCTGTGAGAACCGTAGAATACATGTCATCTCAGAAAAATATTCTCAGGGCCCTAGAAACCCTATCCTCTGTCGCTAGTTCACAAAATTCCTACATAAACTATCATATTGAGAATTTAAGAATTTTGTGAGTGTATTAATATTCAAGTGGGAGTAAAACTCCACCAAGAGAAGTAGGGAAAAAAAATGTGGGTCCTACCTACACCCTTATTTGAGACCTATCTTGTGGGGACAACCTTTATGGATACCACTCAAGGCGTAGATATTGACCAAATTCGCTTCTTTGGAAACTCTACTTGATGAGTTTCAACATAAGATAAATCACAACCACTCATATTCTCAACAAAATATTGATGCCATCCATCAAAATATAGACAACCTGGACTCATTACATGACCATATGTCTAAACTCATGGAGATGAAAAATTATATCATTGCTTCACAATTCTCAGGTTATCAATGGGTGGAATAGCCTTCCCAAAAGGAAGGGGCTTAACCATCCAACCCCAATGGGCATCACTCCACCCCGCTTGCTCGTGATTAGCTAAATCACATGTGGCACAAACTTCCTAAATTTGATTTCAACAAATTTGATGAATCCAACCCACAATATGGGTCACTCAAATGGAACATTATTTTCCCTACATGGAATCATAGATGACTTAATGAAACTTCATGTGGGTTTCCTATATCTGGATCTTGAACATTGGGAATTGTAATATATATTTTTTATATATTACGTTTAAAACTATTTAAAATGAAAAGTCACACTCTTTTTCATAAAGAGACGTGACTTTACCCAATTACATGTATATATACACATTTTGTACACTAAAATTTATCATCAAATCAAGAATATTATATGTTATTAAATACATTTATTGTTGTATTTGGATTCCATTGTTCCAGTTGGTATAAAAGCTTTCATTTTCCTCGCATCCTCCAAACCCGTGACCTCCATTCGCCCCTCTTTGATCCAGGTGGATATCATTGGCCACCCACCTTTTCCAACTAGCTCAAAATAGCTTTCCAGCAATTTTGACAATTTACTATTTTTAGTAGTTTTTCGGGTCCTGAACTTCCGGAGCCGTTTTGAGGCCCTAAACGATGTTTTTTGAGGTATGTTGTTGTTGCAAAATTTCATCATGAAATTTTGTGCAACTATTGTAGTCCTCGGATAGATCTTTCCAATGGGATATCATACACCTAAAATGGAGATCGTATGCAAAATTTACGACCCCAGGAAGTTGATGTATTGACTTACCCAAACGGGGCCCACATGACTTTTGGTGCTTCATCTCCTAGGGTTAGGTTTTTGGATGTTTAGGGTTTTTTTGAAACTCTTGTTTATTGTAAAAAGACCTTGAGAGCCTCATTGTAATCATCTTCTTGCGAATGAGCGCATCCATCACATCTCTTCCCAGAGATAAGCCGCCACCATTCCAACAAGCTTGTTTCCGCTGCATTTTACAGTTTCTAGCTTATTTCTTTATTGAATAGAAAACCAGTTTTATTGTATCTCTGTTATTTTGTGTTAAGCACCTGTTAATAATCTGTATTCATTTCATTCTTCTCATAAAATCTGGATGAGTGGTATCAGAGTGGTTTGCTCCTTGTCGTCTTAATGCATGTCCCCAACGAGGTCGGAGTACAAAGACTTGGATCTCGAGCTTATTTCTCTTGAGGAAAAAAGCTCTCGCATGCCCAAGAGACCTCTCATGGTAGGAGAAAAGAAAGATGATGGGACAAGAGATCCTTTCAAACTGTTGATTGAGGAAGCCCTCTCGTCAAGAGATCCTTTCAAACTATTGATTGAGGAAGCCCTCATGCAACAAAGGAATGAGATGATGGATAGTTTCGCGCAAATCCTTTGACAAATACCAATAGACAACGCATCTTATTTGAACGAAGGTGTCTCCCCCTTCAAGGTACAAATAAACTTTGATATTCCTATATTTGAAGGTCAGATAGACACAGATGTTGTAGAAAAGTGGTTGAATCTACTAGAAGGGTATTTTTTTGTCCATAACTTTTCGAATAGAGAAACAATTACTTTTTCACTCCTCAAATTCGTTCCCCATGTCAAAGATTGGTGGGAAACGTTCTATGAGCAAAAGGAAATAGAGGAACCCTCATTATTTTCAGTCACAACCAAATGGGAATCCTTCAGGGATGCGATTAAGGAGAAATACTACCCTGTTGGAAGTTATGACGACCTCTATACCAAATGGACCACACTACGACAAGAAAGAGACCAAGCAGTGCCAGATTTCACAAATATCTTCCATACCTTGCGCACCAAGCTGGGTATCAAAGATTCAGAGCGGCATTTGGTGCTCAAGTTTCACGGTGTTCTTCATAGATACATCCAGACTGAAATGGAATTTATGGAAATCTCATCTTTGGGCGCGGCCTATAGATATGCTGTCAAAATCAAGAAGAAGCTCAAATAAAAGACATGGCTATTTGGACCTGGGAACCCCTCACAACAAAAGCCAAGAAAGGGCGGCCCCAACCCACAAAACAAAGGACAGAGAAAATATGGAAAGTATCAGGACAACTAGTCCAAGCCGCAAGCAAAGAAGCACACCACAAAGACAAAGAAAGACATCGGGAAGTGGTGCGACTTCCATAAGAGCCCTTGGCATAACACTGCTGACTGTCGCTCAAAGCAGTCACTGGTGGCTGAAGTGAAAGCATATGAATTAGATGCAGATTCTGACTCTGAGCTAGAACCAGAAAGGGGAAGATGGATCATTGACACAGAACCTAGTGCCACCATTTCTACCACCAAGCTCCAACCTGGTGAACCAGACGAGCCAGAAGAAGGAGAGTGCCTCTTCCATTCATAGATGTGGGTAAAAGGCACCCCATTGCACTTCATCGTTGATAGCGGTAGCCAGAGGAACCTCATCTCAGCATAGGTTGTCAAGTGGTTGGCCCTGCCAACAACGACGCACCCACAACCCTACACCATTGGATGGCTCTGTTAAGGAAGTGATCTCCGCATCAAACAACAGTGTCGACTGTCGTACGACATCAAGCCCTTCAAAGATGAGGTATTGTGTGATGTTTCTCCTCTTGAATTTTGTGATGTTCTTTTGGGCCAACCTTATTTATGGAAACGTCATGTTGTATACGAGTCTAGGCCTCGTAGTGTTATCATTACTTTGAATAGGAAATTGTACAGGATACCCAAGGCAGTCCCATCTAGTGATATTTCCTTGATCTCTGCTAAGAAATGCAGAAAGGTCATCTCTCAAATGGGGAAGTTTGTCTTCTTCATAATTCGCTCTCAGAATAAGCAAAAGATCACAACCACATCTAGGGTCTCTACGACCGACCTCTCCACGCAATAGAAGCAAGTAGATAAGGTCATGGAAGAATACTCAGATATCTTCTCCTCACCTACAGGGGTACCTCTGCACTGCCAGGTCAAGCATCCCATCGATTTGACCCTCAACACATCATTGCCCAATGGGCCAGCCTATCGTCACTCTTTGTTAGAGAATGAGGAGATCAAGAGACAAATCCAAGAACTGCTCCAGAAGGGGCACATCCGTCCCAGCTCATCACCTTGCAGGATCCCAATCATGCTGGTACAGAAGAAATATGGAACCTGGCGACTCTGTATTGATTACCGGGCTCTGAATAAAATCACATTCAGAAATCGGTACCCGATTCCCCGAATCAACGACCTCCTTGATAAACTTACAAGGGCCAAATACTTCAGTAAGATTGATATGAAGTCTGGCTACCACCAGGTCCCGATAGAACAGACGAATGTATGGAAGACGACCTTCAAGTCAAAGGAAGGCCTTTTTGAATGGTTGGTCATGCCCTTTGGTTTGACAAATGCTCCAGCCACTTTCATGAGGATGATGGACGATATCCTGCGACCATTCACCAATAGTTTTGTAGTGGTGTATCTGGATGACATTCTAATTTACAGCAAGACTTGGGCTGAACACTTGCAACATATTTAGTAGGTTCTGCACACCCTGTGGTAGCACAAACTATACGCCAACTTGGAAAAATTCTCCTTCGGCATGGACAGGGTCCATTACCTGGGCTACATCATTGATCAACATGGCGAACATGTGAATCCAGCTAATATCCAAGTGATCCGTGACTAGCCAACCCCTACCACACTCAATGATCTTTAGAGCTTCTTGGACCTTGCCAATTTCTACCGCAAGTCCATGCTGGGATTCTCCCACATTGCATGAGCCCTCAGCCAAATAAACAGGGGTGGTGGTAAGGCGAAATTTGTGTGGGGTTGGTCCCAACAATAAGCGTTCGATGATTTGAAGTAGCGCTTGTGCTCAGCCCTATTACTTTCACTACCAGACCTGCAACATCTCTTTGAGATTGAGAAAAATGCTTCAAACTATGCTATGGGCATCGTTCTCATTCAACACGGCCACCCTGTGGCCTATCATAGTGAGACACTGTAAGATATTTTCCGTAAGTACCCTACTTACGACAAAGAAATGTACTCCATTGTGCAAGCCTATCGCCAGTGGAGACATTACATTCTTGGGAAGGAGACAGTCATCCACATTGATCATAAGCCACTGCAGTTCATGCAGACATAGGGAAAATTGTAGAATGACCGCCATCAAAAGTGGTCCACATACTTGCAACAATTCCACCTCAACATTAAGTATAAAACAGGAAGCACCAATCATGTCGCTGATTGCCTCAGCAGACCACTAGTCACGGAACTCGCCACGGTGCTAGAATCTTGTGGCCATGAGACCTATGGATGGCCCCAACTCTATGAGACAGACCCTGACTTCGTCACCACCTACCAAATATTGGGTGTAAACGCAGTTGTCGATAATTTCCATCTTCAGGATGGGTTGTTGTGTCGTCTGGGCCATATATATGTTCCATCAAGCTAGCGAGCGAAGATGATATGGGAATCCCACTACAGTCAGGTGGCAGGAAAATTCGGTGTTGAAAAGACAGTGGCGATGCTACAGAAACATTTCTACTGGCCAAAAATTTGACAAGAGGTCAGCAAGTATATCAGGTCCTACACTACCTGCGCTATTTCCAAACCGACCATTAAGAAACAGGGCCTATACACCCCTCTTCCTACTCCTGACAGGCCATGGGAATCCATATCAATGGACTACATGTCGGGCCTCCCATCCACTAAGCGGGGAAATGACTGTGTTTTTGTGGTTGTTGATCGCTTTTCTAAGATGGTGATTCTGGTTGCCTGCAAGAAGAGCATCATAGTAGAGGCCACTACCAAGCTCTTATTTGAACGAGTATGGGTACATTTTGGAATCCCACAAACCATTGTCTCATCTCGGGATTGTCGATTTCTCATCACATTCTGGTTGAGCCTCTAGTCATTGCTAGACACCAAGCTCACAAAATCCATGGCCTTCCACCCCCAAACATATGACCAAACTGAGGTTGTAAATCGAATGATTGTGCATATCCTTTGCATGTATAATTCAAAGCACCCCCGCACATGGGATGAGAGCCTTCCCTATGTCCAACATAGCTACAACCGAGCCCTGCATAGCTCAACTGGCCACAACCCCTTTTAGGCGAGGTTGGGATTCCAACCATTGGGTCCCATAGATGTTGCACTTCCCCTTGTGGTCACATCGACCGACTCATCTCTTGCTCCAACTGAAGCTGACAAAGCCACCCAGTTCATTGAGCGGATCTAGCACATCCACCAACAAGTTCAGGATATCCTACAGAAGTCCAATGACAAGTACAAACAATGCCATGATCAACATCAGGTGCCACATACGTTTCAGGTGGGCGACAAAGTTTGGTTGCACTTGCAGAAAGAACGCCTTACAGGATCCCATTGGAAGCTTCGCCCACTCCATTATGGGTCGTATATTATCACCAAGGCCGTGGGGGATAATTATTTTGAGCTCAACATTCCTCCTTTCCTTGGCCTGCACCCAATGTTCAACATGGACCTCCTTCGGCCTTATTTCCCACCATTATTGGACACCTCAGACGTAGCAGAACAATTGACACTAACAAAGCTCAACCCTGACTTCATACAAGAGGCATCTAGTGATCAGATTTGGGACACACATATCAAGGGCACTCGACAACAAAGGATCCAACTTTATCGAGTCGTCAAAGCAGGGCAACTCCTGCACCAAGGCAAGTGGCTTACTAGGGGCCAAATTCAAAAGAAATTTCCTCATATGATGGGGGAACTCAATGCAATGGAGAACATTGCTTCCTAAGGAGGGAGGATTGATCCAGGTGGATATCGGTGGCCACCCACCTTTTCCAGCTGGCTCAAAACAACTTTCTAGCGATTTTGATAATTTACTATTTTTAGCAGTTTTTCGGGTCCTGAACTTCTGGAGCCGTTTTGAGGCCCTATACGACGTTTTTGGGGTATGTTGCGGTCACAAAAGTTCATGAAATTTTATACAATTGTTGTATTCCTCGGATAGATCTTTCCAATGGGCTATCATATGCCTAAAACGGAGATCGTATGCAAAAGTTACGACCCCGGGAAGTTGATGTACTGACTTACCCAAACGGGGCCCACAAGACTTTTGGCGCTTCATCTCCTAGGGTTAGGTTTTTGGATGTTTAGGTTTTTTTTGAAAATATTGTTTATTGTAAAACAGCCTTGAGAACTTCATTGTAATCATCTTCTTGCGAATGAGAACAACCGTCACATATTTTCTCAGAGATAAGCCGCCACCATTCCAACAAGCTTGTTTCCGCTGCATTTTAGAGTTTCAGCTTATTTATTTATTGAATAGAAAACCAATTTTATTATATCTCTGTTATTTTGTGTTAAGCACCTATTAATAATCTGTATTCATTTCGCTCTACTCATAAAATCCGGATCACTCTCCCACTCCCACACACTCCCTCTCCCACGGATAAACCCACGACCTCCATTCGCCCCCCTCTAATCTCTTCCACAATTCTACTCCATTTGTGGTATCCTCATTCTCCCATTCGCCCTCGATCTCTTCATCCTCCACCATTCTCCCTTCCCTTCTTCATCTTCTATTCACCCTTTTCCTCTTTGCCTTTGATTCACCTTCCTTTTCCTTTTCTTCCACATACCATTCACCCATACCATTTTTCCCGCGGCCTCCAATTTCTCATGACCTATACATCTAAAACCCTCACAACTGCCTCCTCCATTCCTCCTCACAATTTTTGGGTTCCCTCCATTTAGCCCTCCATTCATTCCCTCTCTTTTTACTTCCTCATTCACCCCTCTTCCATTCACTTTGTCCAAACCCTAGAACCTTAATTCTCCCTCCTCCGCAATTTACCATACCCTATATTTAATATTAAAATATTAAATATATATTAAAACATTAAATATAATAGATATTTAATACATAAACCTCAGATTGAGAAACACAAGGAGAAATCCGAGAGAAGCATAGAAAAAGATAGAGGACAACACTTCCCCCATGATGGATCTAAGAAAAAACTCTAAATATTTTTTCGTGGGGCTTATAAATCAAGTAAGTATTTCGTTTGATGCCAAAATTGGCAAACTAAATGAAGAACTAGCAAAATGCAACAAAAACTACCATGACATGAGATTAGAGATCAAATCAATCACAAACGGGGATAGAATCCCAGGTAAATCAACTTTGTAGTGGGGGTCTCAAAAATCATATTACTCGCCTAACATGGGGACGTCTAATAATGGCATGCCCAAGGAGAAGATTATTATTCCAGAATTCGATGGATTGGATGCAAGAGAAGCAACAAGATGGGTAAATAAAACTTCAAGTATTAATATATTTCTGATTATGAAGAAAAATTAATGGCTCATCTATACATTGGAAGGACTTTGCGAATGAATGGTTCCTATGGTGGAGATAAAAATCCAAATCTCTAGCAAGAGACTGGGTTATATTAAAAAAGAACTTCTTGTTATGTTTTCTTGACACAGAATTAAAAAAGGGGGTTTGCTAAACTCACCTGATTACAATATTTTGGTACAGTGGAATAATTTTTTTCAGTATTTACATGTGTTAGCCACTCATGTACCCAATATATCAGAATATTGGCTACTGCAAATAGCCTTATCAATATTGAAGGAAAATATATTAAATGAGCTTGAACTACTTGACATTAAAGATATCAAGCAAGCTTGCCAGAAAGCTAAAATCGTTGTAAAGAAACTTAAAGTATATCAAAATAAAAAATGGTGCTCACTCAAAGACTCTATCTCCAAATACATTCACCCTCACAAAATAACACCGCCACCAGACATGAGACAAGACAAGGTTAATGAACGACATCTTAAATGTAACATACCTAATTGGAACCAGGCCATAAGTGCAAAGACAACAAGTTTTTTCATTGTGAAATGGACAAGAGTGGAAATGACAAGGATGAAGAAGCAGGGGACATATCTTCATCCGATGAAGAAACAAATAATGAAGACTCACAAAATCTCCATGAGTTAGGGAATCAAAACGCAAATCCGACACTCTTTTTTGCTACAATGTCGGGTGTTTCTCAGCCCCAAACTCTGAAATTTTATGGATATGTTAAGAAAACTAAAGTAATAGTTTTCATCAATAGTGGAAGTTCACATAACTTTATAGATACAAAGATAGCAAGACAATTAAACATATTCATTCATCCTACCTTTGAATTTCAAGTCTCCATCCCAGAAAATAGGACTACGTCATGTGATGGGAAATGCCACAAGGTAGAAATATCCATGAGTGACTACAATTAAAATCTCCTATGTATGATATGCCAATCAGAGGGGTAGATATTTTCCTTAGGGCCCAGTGGCTAGCCATGCTTGGTACTGTTGGATTAAACTTACAAGAGCAATTTATAAGGTTTTATCAAAATGGGGAAAAGTGCAAATTACATGGAATTAACTGTCCTCAGCCACAAATAGTCTCGTCCAATAGAATGGAAAAAATGATTAAAAAGGGAGCCCACACTTATTTCTTACACTACTATGCAATAGAGGGTACTACTAAAGAGGGAAAAAATAATGATCCCAAGAAATTGGACAAAATTCTTGGAAAATATAACACCATTTTTTAGGAACTTCCTCGTTGGATTCCTCCACCTCGTTCTAGATATCACATCATAGAATTAATCCTCGGTTCTGCACCAATTAGAAAGAAATCCTATATACAGTCACACCAACACAAGACAAAAATTGAATGCTTGGTTCAATAATTATTGAATTGCGGTGTTATTACACGAAGCATGAGTCCTTTCTCAGCTATGGTCATACTTGTTAGGGAAAAGGATGGATCATATAGACTCTGTATTGATTATTGAGCATTAAGCAAAATTATGATAAAGGATAAATTTCCAATTCCAATTGTGGATGAGTTATTATATGAGCTCCATGGTGCCATATATTTCTCCAAATTAGACCTAAAGTCAGATTATTACCAAATAAGAATTTTAGAAGAAGACATTCCCAAAACTACTTTCTATACCCATGAAGGGTTGTACAAATTCCAAGTCATGTTTTTTGACCTATCCAATGCTCCCACTACCTTCCAAGTAGTAATGAATGATTTAATTCGTTCATACCTATGAAATTTTGTACTTGTCTTCTTTGATGATATCCTTGTTTATAGAAAGAACTGGAACTCCCACCTCAAGCACATTGAGATAGTATTAAAAATCCTTCAAGAGAATAAGTTCTACGCTAACAAATCCAAATGCAGTTTTGAACAAAAAGAGATAGTATTTTTGGCACATGTTGTATCAAATGAAGGAATCAAGGTTGATCCGAAGAAAATTGTGGCAGTTACTGAGTGGCCTAGCCCCAAATCAAACGCATCATTACAAGGATTCATGGGTCTTACTAGGTGCTACAGAAGGTTTGTTCGAAACTATGCGCAAATTGTGGCCCCATTAATAGCATTATTGAAAAAATATGCATTTAAGTGGAACGATGAAGTTGAATCATGTTTTAGAAGGTTGAAGCTCTTAATGACATCCACTCTAGTTTTTTCAACACCATATTTCTCCAAATCATTTGTCCTTGAATGTGATGCTTCAGGAGATAGATTAGGTGCCATAATTATGCAAGATAATCATCCCATCGCATTCAAAAGTTGAAAATTCAAACCAAGGGAGAAAACAAAATCAACATATGACAAAGAAATGTTGGCAATTATGCATGTCCTGATTAAGTGGAAACAATACTTGTTGGGAATGAAATTTCTTGTGAAAACTAACCATAATAGCTTGAAGTATTTTTAACTTAGAAAAAACTTTCATTAGAGCAGCTATTTCAATATTATTTATAAAAAAGGGAAGGAGAATTTGGTTGCGGATGGGTTATCAAGGAAACTTGATAGTGATGCTACTCTATTCTCTATATCCATCATCATTCCTGAATGGATCTTAGAAGTTCAAACTGAGTATATCAAAAATCCAGAAATAAGAAGGCTAATAGAAGAAGTTGAAAGAAACCCAACTGCAAATCCTAAATTCACTTGGGAGAATGACATATTGTGGTACAAGAAATGGATATGTTTTCCCAGCTCTTCTATTGAGCCTCTAAATTGACATCCCCACTACCCTATTATACTCCTCATCTATACCTTTTTGGCTTACCTAATCTTGGATAAATGACAAAGAACACTACCATTAGCCATTGATGAGGTCATAAGGTAAAGTATAGTTAATTCATGCATTTTTGTGGTTTATTGAGCTAGGAGACTAAATGTTTCATGTACTAATGTTTTAATTTTCCATGTATAACCTTTGACCTCTAGATGAGTCCAGCCTTTCTGTACCATCTCAACCATCCGGTACTTATGCGCTAGATTGCCACTGTCTGAATCTGGTACCAAGCGCACCTTCCATTCAGATCCGGTACCGAATATCACCTGTAGCGATCCGGTACCAACGGCCGCAGACTGTCGTGATCTGGTACCAACCACTTGTGCACTGTTCGGCTATGGTACCATTTGCCAAATCTCACCTGTCATGATCTGGTACCAATATAGGAAGCAGAATATACCAAGTTTAGCTCCAGATCGTACTAAAGATAATTGTTGGATGTTTGTTGAATCATTAAAGCTCTAGCAAGGTTATGATAAGCTTGTTTGTTTATTGCTTCATCCTCATACACTTCGTTTCATGAGGATGAATCTTAAAATATGTAACTGAATATATAAATTTGACAATTGACTGATTTGCTAAAGATTTCACCTCCTTGTGTTTCACGACTAAGATTGTTTAAATAGTCATGGCAAGGATGGTGGAAGTAGTAGAGAGTTAGTATAATCCAACATGTGAAGCAACATTAAATATTGTAGAACACATTATGAGTTGAAGTGTAATATAAGGATGTCATTTATTTCCAGGTCTTGATCATTTATGAATGAATGTGAGTTGAGTTATTAGCGTAGTTTAATTCTCTGTTTTGAAATTTAAGTAAGAGGAATGTGTGGATTGAAAGAAAGCTTACTGTAGACTCCAGTCGCTGACTTGTTGAAGCGGCAAGGGCCCACTGCCCAACAAAGGTCAGCATCCTTATAGATTAGTGTTAGTAGTTGATTTCAATAGTATAGATGTTAGATTAGTTGAATCTTAATTCTTTCAGATGATAACAATATAGTTTAGACTAGGATTTCGATTATACGATTGTTTGGAGATCTTTACTTACTCTGTTTTGCATATGTTTTGTTTCTATTTTTATGAATTTAATTTGCTTTCATGGACATAAATTTTGGCAGCAATAGTCAGACATATTTGAAGGAGAACTAGTGAAGTTTACAACAACACATTGTGAACCACAACATACTCAGTATATTGACTATTGAACTAACCATGCTATGTTTTGATGATTGATGTGTGATTTCCCTTTTAGAAGTGTGATTGCATAGTTAGTTTTCTGGGTCAGATAACAGAGTTGATCTGTCAAAGAATTCCATCTCATATTTTCATGTGCCATAATGGAGTAGATATCCCCTCTGTGAAAGACAACCAAAGTGTGTTTTGATTTGCTAGTTTGTTTTGTTTCCAACATGCATAATCTAGAATAGTTCTATACTCATGACATTAGAATTACCTTTCTTACTGGTGTCTTTCAACTCTGTTGATTACAAATCCTATATTGATAATTAATGAGTGAATTATACTAAACATATAAGTAGCACACCATTTTGGCGCTATTTTCGGGGAGTTGCAAAGGGTAGGAAGTGATTTTTAGCTTAGATTGTTTGCATAGTTTTTAAATGATTTTAAAAGCTGCTTGAGGGAGGAGGATAAAATGTTTAAGACATGATTGAAGAGCCACGTGACCACTAGAGTGGGGTTCTCTGAAGCAAGGTTGCCTTCTTACCTTCTAGATAGAATTAGGATTTCAATTCAGTTAAAAATCAAATTTCCATTTTATGCATAGATATAGAGATAATAAGGGTAGATTTGTAAGCTCTAAAGATTCAAAAACAAACCCCCCCACTAATCCAACTAACATTGGTGCAGGAGAAATTCCACCAGGAGAAAGTTCAAGGGGAGCCAGCGAGGATCTAGAAGAAGAACCTAAAACGGAAGAATCAACATGTTGGCAAATTCAGTGAACAGACAGTGAATGATTGTCATTGATGACAACAGAAAAGATGGCAGAATAAGAGTTTCGAACATAAAGCTCAAGAGGAGCAGCATGGAAGAAGACGCGCGTAGAAAAGATCGAGATACAGGTGGTTGCAGAGGAGAAGGAAGATGGTGACTGTTTGATCCCATTCAAATTTCCCGAAAGGCCGATAGCCGTCAGATCTGCAGAAGCTGTGCAGAGGTTAAGCGCAGGAGTTAAGTCCTACTGTGCAGAGGATAAATCTCGAAGGAATAGGGACCGTCCATTCGCAAGGACAGGTGGCATAGGATCGGGCACTGTCGGAGTTATGCTCATCGGAGAATCGGGAATCGAAGTTTCACGAGTCCCGTGTTCAATCACAACGAAAACTCCGAAATCGCAATATGCGATTTCATGATTTGATCATAGCTGTTAAAGATAGAATGATCTGGACCGTTGAATCCCTGCATGTAGTACGGGTACAGTTATGGTTGTGGAGATGACTCAGTGACTGTTAGATCCAAGCGCAAGACCCGATCATCGTCGGATCAAAGATAACCTGCGCGCCCTTTAAAGTACAAGGAGAAGTGGGAATAATCGCGATGTGCAAATTGCAAGATCTAATCCAGACCGTCAGATCCAGGAATGATCAGAACCGTTGATATGACCTCTCATCGGAGTTTCGGGGATCGCGATTTGAAAGTGACAAGAACTTGCAACTTCATAAATGTCGAAATCGCGATACACGATATCACGATATAATTGTAACCATTGAAACAAGATCACACTCGGACCGTTGATCAAACTCTACGTCAGAGTTTCGCGAATCAGGGTATGGTAAGGATTGCAACATGAGTTGCGAAATCGTGATATACGATATCGCAAAATAATTGTAGCCGTTGAGCCAAAATTACATCTGGAGCGTTGATTCGACCGATCTATGCAGTTTTGTGTATCGGGATTTATAAGTGAAGTTT
Source organism: Picea engelmannii (assembly GCA_009831015.1). Lineage (NCBI taxonomy): Eukaryota > Viridiplantae > Streptophyta > Pinopsida > Pinales > Pinaceae > Picea > Picea engelmannii. Next base: position 52,514 of record ML784175.1, read on the forward strand.
GACATCGCAAATGCCGAAATCGCGATGGGTGAAATCCCGATTGGATCTGAACTGTTGGATCAAATATTGATCGGAGGGTCACTGTTCTCTCTCACAGTTAACGACTGAGTATGAATTCTGTTAGTGAAACAGACTCATTATGAAGAATTAGTTAGCGTTTCAGATGACGATTCAGTTACTTAGACAGTTGTCGTTGTTCTTGCCGAAGGAGATGGGTAGTGGAATCGTCAAGGCAGGATGTATAAAAGAAAACGGGTGACACTTTATGTGGTTGGTTGTTCTGTAGGGAAAAAGGAACGAAATAGTAAGAAAGGAGAAGGTGTTGAGGATTAAAATTAATTGATGTACAGAATGAAATGAAGTGTATATCAGAAA
>ML784175.1:57697-83630 GCA_009831015.1 Picea engelmannii
AGGCAGAATACATTGCTGCTGCTACTTGTTGTACACAGATCTTATGGATGATACAAACTCTTGCAGATTTGAAGGTAACTTACAATGATCCTATCCCAATTCATTGTGATAACACCAGTGCCATAAGTGTCTCCAAGAATCCTATTCTTCACTCTAAGACTAAGCATATTCCTATAAAGTATCATTTTCTCAGAGAACAAGTTTCAAACAGAATTGTTCAACTGAACTATATACCCTCTACAGAACAACTTGCTGATATTTTCACTAAACCATTAGCTGCGATCCCTTTTGGATATCTTCATCAAAAACTGGGGGTTACAAATTCTTGTGTCTAATATGTGCACATGGTCAAGGGGAGTGCTTATTGAATATCTGGTGAATTTTCTAAATACCTATAGATGACAGGGGGAGTTTGTTTCGCAATAAGATCAGAGGGAGAATATTTCTTCTTTGACATTGATGTCAAAGGGGGAGAAAATATTTCTTTTAAATGCAGAGGAGAGTCGGGTCCGAATGGCCAGATGCAGAGGGGAGTTGGGTCTGAATGCAAGTGTTGCCATCAATGCCAAAGGGGGAGATTATTGGCAAATTCAGTGAACAGACAGTGAATGATTGTCATTGATGACAACAGAAAAGATGGCAGAATAAGAGTTTCGAATGTAAAGCTCAGGAGGAATAGCATGGAAGAAGACGCGCGCAGAAAAGATCAAGATACAGGTGGTTGCAGAGGAGAAGGAAGATGGTGACTGTTTGATCCCATTCAAATTTCCCGAAAGGCCGATATCCGTCAGATCTGCAGAAGCTGTGCAGACGTTAAGCACAGGAGTTAAGTCTTACTGTGCAGAGGAGAAATCCCGGAGGAATAGGGACCATCCATTCGCAAGGACAGGTGGCATAGGATCGGGCACTATCGGAGTTATGCTCATCGGAGAATCGAGAATAGGAGTTCCACGAGTCCCGTGTTCAATCACAACGAAAACTCCGAAATCGCGATATGTGATTTCATGATTTGATCATAGTCGTTAAAGATAGAATGATCTGGACCATTGAATCCCTGCATGTAGTATGGGTACAGTTATGGTTGTGGAGATGACTCAGTGACTGCTAGATCCAAGCGCAAGACTCGATCATCGTCGGATCAAAGATAACCTGCGCGCCCTTTAAAGTACAAGGAGAAGTGGGAATAATCGCGATGTGCAAATCGCGAGATCTAATCCAGACCATCAGATACAGGAATGATCAGAACCGTTGATCTGACCTCTCATCAGAGTTTCAGGGATCGCGATTTGAAAGTGACAAGAACTTGCAACTTCAGAAATGTCGAAATCGTGATACGCGATATCATGATATAATTGTAACCATTGAAACAAGATCGCACTCGGACCATTGATCAAACTCTACGTCGGAGTTTCGCGAATCAGGGTATGGTAAGGATTGCAACATGAGTTGCGAAATTGCGATATACGATATCGCGAAATAATCGTAGCCGTTGAGCCAAAATTACATCTGGAGCGTTGATTCGACCGATCTATGCAGTTTTGTGTATCGGGATTTATAAGTGAAGTTTGACATCGCAAATGCCGAAATCGCAATGGGTGAAATGTCGATTGGATCTGAACCGTTGGATCAAATATTGATTGGAGGGTCACTGTTCTCTCTCACAGTTAACGACTGAGTATGAATTCTGTTAGTGAAATGGACTCATTATGAAGAATTAGTTAGCGTTTCAGATGACGATTCAGTTGCTTAGACAGTTTTCGTTGTTCTTGCCGAAGGAGATGGGCAGTGGAATCGTCAAGGCAGGATGTATAAAATAAAACGGGTGACACTTTATGAGGTTGGTCGTTCTGTAGGGAAAAAGGAACGAAATAGTAAGAAAGGAGAAGGTGTTGAGGATTAAAATTAATTGATGTACAGAATGGAATGAAGTGTATATCAGAAACAGAGCAAATGACAGGCAGAGTAGAAGAAGAACATAATGACAAAAGAACGTGATGCAGAGCAGACCTGTTGAGGAAGAAATGAATTGCAGAACAATATGCAGAGCAGACTAGTTGAGAACAATTTGTTGAAGATTAGAATTACAAAACAGAGTGAAATGGTAAGAAGTGATTTATCTGAATAAGTTGTCTGTGTTTTCATTATTTGATTTTTCTAGGGAGGTTGGGAGGTGCTCGGGAGGACTGTAGTTCTCAGAAGTTCAAGTGGGTGCTTGAACACAAGAAGTTGTAGCTTCCATCTGGTTGCAGCCAGAGAAACTAGGGTGGCAGGGTGGTGCTAGGGAGAACAGGTGTTCTCTGTTATGCAGGTTGGAGCCTGTGTAACTAGAAGTTGGTGCTTCCATCCAGTTGGTGCTGGAACTTTCAGGAAGTTGGTGCTTCCATCCAGTTGATGCTGGAGTACTTAGGGAGTTGGTGCTTCCTTCTAGTGGGTGCTAAAGAAACCAGAGAGTTGGAGCTCTCAAACAAGTTGCAGCTTGTAAAACAGAGGTAGCAGCCTCACATTGAGTTGGTGCTCAATTGTAAATGATGTACAGAACAGAAAAAGACTACCTATTATTTCGAAGAAGAAGAGGTTTTCTCCCTTTATGGGTTTCCTCGTGAAAATCTGTCTCTGTGTGTATTTTATGTGTGACTGATGATCTTTACTCTTACTATCCATATGATGTATGTTGCTTGATGACACATGAAGAAATCTTAATAATTTTTAAGAGGGAATAATATTGTTTAAGCTTATAAACAACTGATTCACCCCCCCCCTCTCAGTTGTTTTAGTATTTCCAACACAACATTGGGGCGAGCAGAACGTGAATCTGATGAACATTCAGGAGACACACAAAATCCATTTTATGAACCATCTATCAGTGAAATGGCATAATAAGAAGGAAATGAAGCCACTGAGACTGAGACCTTTGGGTTTCCAATCTTGGATATTTCCAGAAACATCAACATGAAGAATATCCCACTATCATTGTTACCCACTTTCAGAGGTATGTCAACTAAAGATCCAGATTTATTTTTATTCAAGTTTGACATATTATGTAGAATCTATAACTACTCAGACGATGCCCAAAAACTTAAGCTCTTTCCTGCTACAATGAAAGATTCAGCCTTATGATGGTTCATGAGCTTAGGAGAAAATACAATCCTCTCTTGGGATCAGATGAAAGACACAATTTTACGGAAATACCAAGACTATTGTAAGGATAATGCTAAAAATGACATTTTTAAAATGTAGCAAACAAAAGATGAAAGCCCTGAAGACTACTTAGAAAGGTTCTTATACAACTACCAGAAATCAAAATTATTCACCACAGACCCAGCTGTAGTAAGAACCTCATTTTTGAAGGGTATTAGAGATGACTGCATAGAAGTTTTAAATTTGTTAAGTTCAGGAGATGTGCACCAAAATCCTTTTGCAGAGATTGCAGATTACTGTAGAATATACTCAAGAGGACAAGCTAAAATAGGCAAAGCACCAAGAGATTCTTTTAGCAGAAATACAAGACAAAGCTCAGGAACTGTCACCAGAATTGAGTTAGGAAAATTATTAGAGAACTTTAAAACATACATCTTGACCACAATCAATAACTAGTTAGATACCCTAAAATTGAAAAAGAAACCAAAAGAAGAGATTGTTTAAGAAATCTTCCGTCCTAGATGCCGAAAGAAGCATGGTGACAAAGAATGTCCATTAAATGCCATAGAAATATGTGGCATGTGTACACTAGAGCACCCCACATCTGGGTGTCCATCTTTGCTTGAGCTACAAGCCATGTATAGAGGAGGAGGAGTCTCACAAGATCAATCATACCCTTCTAGAAGACCTTGGAGAGAACAAAACCCCAATGCATTTTATGACCCTAATGCACAGTATCAACAGAAACAATGGGGTCCTTCCCCAATGACCTATCGATAATGGACACCTCAGCAAGCTCAAACTCAACCTTGGCAACAAGGTTGGAGGAGGCCTGTGTATGGGAATCCCTCTTACCCTACATATCCACAATATCCTGCAAACATTTCCCAATTACTACCTGGATTTAACCCACCACAGATGCAAGATTTACTCCCACCTCCTATACAACAACAATTTACAACCCCCTTGAACCCTAACCAGCAGCAGCAAGTACCTGTAAATGCCAATCAACAGCCACAAAACCAAGTTACCCACAACCCTCCGAGACCAACAACAATCCCTGCCCATCCAATCCCTAACCCCAATAATCAACCCACCCACCCTGTGTAGAATACAAAAGTTCAAACCTTTCCCACCTATGAAATTCAACTATGATCAGGGAAAGTTGTAAATCAATCAAATCCTGCAGTAATAATTTAGGAAGAAAATGATAATCATTTTGAGGAAGAAAACACTCAAACCACCCCTGCAGAAGAAGAAAATTCCCCTCCTATTCCAATCACTTCTCAGTCTGTACGAGTACCTCAACAAGTTAATCTTCCACCCTACCTCGAAAGACTATTAGTGAAGAAACTTAACCCACCCTTGCACAAAGATATAGAGGATGAATTACGAAAGGTATGTATAAAAACACCTTTGTTGTAAGCCATTAAGGATATCCACGTATATGCCAAAATCATAAGGTATATTTTCCTTAAGAAACCAGGAAGGAAGAAGAAGGAACCTCCCCTTGTTCAGGTGGTGGGGCAATTATCTAGATTTATTTATGAAATTCCATACAAATATAATGACCCTGGGAACCCAGTAGTCACTATTGAAATTAATGGTATTTATTTGCCAAACACACTCATTGATTTGGGCGCAACAATTAATGTAATGCCTTTTGACACTATGAAAAAGCTCCAAATCAACCAGTTAAGACCAACCCAAACCATGATAGAGTTGGCAGATAAGTCATTCATTAGCTCTGTCGAAAGTCTAGATGATGTCACAATCACTCTAGCTTCTTGGGAATATCCAATAGACTTTTTAGTCATCTATTCTAAATCATCATCCAAACCAGGACACCCTCTGGTTCTTGGTCATCCTTGGCTGGCCACAGCAGAGGCCTTTATCAGTTTTCGGCCTGGTGAGATGTCTATATCCAATGGCACACATAGCCAAAAGTTTGTCCTCTTTCCTCCTGCCCAACCGGCACAAGAGATACCTGTATGGTTAGAAAACCCTTATGGAGAAGAAGATTGCATCAGACCCCTGTTAACAATTGAACAGGTAAAAGGAATGTAAGAACAATCAGATGAACAAGTCTTAAGTTTATTTTTGGCTGATACAAATTGTATTAAATATCTGAGGTCTTTTGCAGAGTTGTCACACATTTTTCAGTTCCGAATTTCAACAAAATTGGCACCCTGATATCACTCAATTATATACTTTATCACCAACTCCCTCAGAGAAGTAAGAAAGTACTAAACTTGTTGATATTAGCCCAGGAAAACCCTTGTATATCAACTCTAGTTTGGAACCAGAACAAAAGACACAAGTAATTGAAATGCTCCAAAGATAATTTGATGCCTTTGCATGGGATTATGTAGACATGAAAGGCATTCACCCTAACACATGCACACATCATATCTACACTAATGACCAAATCATACCAGTTAGACAGCCTCAGAGAAGGATGAATCCATCCCTTAAAGATATTGTAAAAGAGGAATTGCAAAAACTCCTTCAAGCCAATCTCATATACCCCATTTCAGATAGTCAATGGGTGTCTCCACTTGTCATAGTTCCCAATAAAAATGGTAAGTGGAGAATATGTGTAGACTTCAGGGAGTTGAACAAAGACACCCATAGGGATTATTTTCCCTTACCATTTATTGATCAAGTGTTGGATACCTTGTCCGGAAAGAAGTATTTTTCGTTCCTAGATGGGTTTAGTGGTTATAACCAAATACAAATAGCACTTGAAGACCAAGAGAATACCACTTTCACCTTCCCATGGGGAACCTATGCTTATAGGGTTCTTCCCCAGCCACTTTTCAAAAGGTTTTCCTAGTCATTTTCTCTGATTTGACCAATGATTGCGTGGAAGTCTACATGGATGACTTTACAGTCCATGGAAAAGACTTCTAGGAAGCTTTGACCAGTCTAGAAAAAGTCTTGATTAGGTGTAAGGAAACTAATATTTCCCTAAGTAATGAAAATTCAAAGATGATGCTCACTGAAGGTATTGTTTTGGGACAACACATCTCTAGTTCTGGAATGAGAGTTGATCCGGCAAAGATTCATATTATCACACAAATCAGAATACCTTCCTCACAAAAGGATGTTCGTAGCTTTTTAAGGCATGCTGGCTACTATAGAAGATTCATTCCGAATTTTACAAGACTAGCTACCCCTTTATTCAAGTTATTATTTAAAGAAGCCGAATTTAAGTGGGATGATGAATGCCAAATATCTTTTGAGATTCTAAAACAGAAATTGTCAACTACCCCTATATTAAGAGGACCAAATTGGTCCCTTCCTTTTCATATCTATAGCGATGCCTCAGACATAGTTCTTGGGGTAGTTCTTAGACAAAGGGAAAATCAAATGCCTTATGCTATTTACTTTGTCAGTAAAAATCTGTCTCCAGCTGAAGTTAATTATACGGTCACAGAAAAAGAATTGCTAGTTGTGGTCCATGCTATCAATAAATTTAGACACTATATTACAGGATATCAAGCTTTTGTACACACTGGTCATTCAACCATCAAATTCTTAATGAAAAAACCTGTAACAAATCCTAGAGTTACAAGATGGTTGTTATTATTACAAGAGTTCAATATCAACATTATTGATAGACCTGGTAAGGATAATCTTGTGGCTGATTTCTTATCTAGAATGATTCATCTGGAAGATAACGCACCAACAGAAGATAACTTTCCTGATGAAAATTTGTTTGCTATTTCTACATTCACTCCTTGGTATGCAGATTTAGCTAACTATCTTTTGATAGGGAAGATGCCTCAGAAATTGTCTCCTAGAGAAAAAAAGAAATTAATTTAGCTAAGTGAAAACTACATGTGGCACGATGATTGTCTCTACAAAACAGGACCAGATTTGGTAATCAGGAGATGTGTAAGGGAAGATGAAATTCACAATATTTTTCAAGCCTGCCATGATGGTCCTTGTGGAGGAAACTTCACAGATAAGAGGATCACTTATAAAGTTCTGCAATCTGGTTATTATTGGCCTCGTATTTTTAAAGATGCTAAAACCTATGTATCCAATTGTGATGAATGCCAATGAATGGGTAAGCCTACTGCACGAGACCAAATGCCACTTCAAGCCCAAGTAGTCATTGACACTTTTGAGAAATGGACATCAGATTTTGTAGGGCCCATTAACCCTGCATCTAAAAAGAAAAAGTACATACTTGTATGTACTGACTATGTGACTAAGTGGGTTGAAGCAAAATCTTTACCAACTGCAAGTGAACAATCAGTGGTAGATTTCCTTTTTAATGACATCTTAACTAGATTTGGTGTACCTCGAGAAATTGTGACTGATCAGGGAACTCAATTTACCTCTAATCTAGTCAAATTTGTTACAGAACAATACCAAATTAAACACAGGAATTCTACACCCTACCATCCATAGGCAAATGGACAAGTAGAATCTACCAACAAAGTTATTGAGACCATTCTTACCAAAACAGTATAGCTACACCACAAGGACTAGGCTAACAGATTACTAGAAGCCTTATGGGCTTATAAAATCACCTGGAGGAATACAACAGGACATACACCCTACGAGTTGGTGTATGGGAAGCATGTAATTCTCCCCATAGAATTCTAGATCAAAACCTTCAGGATTGCAGTACAAGTTGGCATGAACTTGGATGAAGCCCAGCAACAAAGACTCTTGCAGCTTAATGAGTTGGACGAAATCAGGTAGGAAGCACTTCAAAGAACCACCCTCATTCAAGAGCAGAGAACAAAATGGCATGACAAGTATCTCAAAAAGAAAAAATTTCAAAAAGGAGATTGGGCCCTGTTGTATGACAGCAGATTCAAAAACTTCAAAGGTAAGTTAACTACTCGTTGGATGGGACCTTAAGAAATTGAAACTATCTATGATAATGGTTCAATCAGGATAAATACAATTGGCGAACAACAGACACCATTACTTGTGAATGGTCACTGATTGAGAATTTATAACAAACCCCTATCAAAAGAGGATTTTTTGACTCGTATACTACAGAATTCAGATATGCAGGTGATCAGTAAGGAAGGAGACCTTCCTACTAATCCACATTGATTGATTGGTTTATTTTTAAAATTTTGTACATAGGTGTGGATTGTGTTTTGTTAATAAGATGAAGGTAACAAGGGATTCTTACCTCCTTTTGTTTTACTTTCGCATTTTATCCTTGAAAGTAGATTTCTATAATTTATTTGATCCTTCAAGAACTTGCTAAACATCAATTTGTAGGCATCAACAATACTTTGTTCTGCTCTGGTACCAGAAATCTTGTGTTGGTCTGGTACCGGAAGTCTATCCTTATACGGTACTACCAGGACACATCACCTAATTGACAAGTAATGCTACACAATCTTATGTCAATTAATATGAAGTATGAAGCCATGCAACAACCACTTAAGTTGGAACCAATAAGCCGAATGAAGCATCAAATGGCAGCCCTTATGAAGGAATAATTTCTTTTGGTTCTGTTGTTGACTAAAGGGAAGTATCTTTAATTTATTTTGGTTCTGTTGCTAAAAGGAATAATTTTTAATTTCTTTCGGTTCTGTTGCTTGACAAAGAAGACATAATATTTACCTATGATTGTTAAAAGAACCATGCTTAATCTACTTCAAAGTCTAGAGGTTGCTTTTATCCAGTATTTCAGCATGATTAAAGGGATAAAAACTATATTAGCCTACAAGTAACTATCTCACCCTAACTAGACTTCAATAGTATTCATTGGATTATCTTTTCTAAAGAGTAACATATGAGTATATGAACACTCTCTGTCAAGGGAACACTAGGAAATTTTTTATGGAAGAGGATTTATCAGTACCCTAAGGTAACTTTAGGTCATTCTCTTATGGACAAACTCAGACAAAATTATACATCTGGATCCAATGTGCAATACAAAAGTTTATTTTTCCTTCAGACAAATCTTTAAAGATATCCAACTAAGAGAATACACCTTCCAACCCAATACCATCCCAGCCTGTAAAAAGGTTTTCAGAAGAGCCTCCCTTGTCACCATGCAAAAGCACTCTTTAATAAAAATAGAAATAGGTGACTATGGACAAAAAGCCTCTGATGGAAAAAGGGTTTAAGAGACTAACCCACTGGGATACTGAACAGGTATGCTGGCAGTGGGTACTGGTCTGTGGTATAACTAGGAAAACCCATCAGGGTACTGAACATGCCTATTGGCAATGGGGCATTATGCCTGGGGAAGGGATGTCTCTCACTAATTATCACAACTACCCCACCAGAGTACTGAACAAGCTTGCTGGCAGTGGGTTCTGGTTGAGAAATGTCTCATCTATACTTGTCTGATTGAAAAATCCACTTTTTTCATCTAAAAGATGAACACTACAAGCAAAGCTCATTGTTAACATTTATGAGATACAACTTTAGATTAGTAAACAAAGATAATTATTACAAGCAAATTTCCATTTGATAATTAACCTAAGTCAACCTTACCGGTTTGACATCTAAAGCCTACATTACCTAAGAAGGAAACTTCTTAAGAGTGGAACCCTAACTAGGGAGTCTAATCTACTTATACTGTGAAATTTATCCATAACATCTAATGATAGTGAATCTCTGAAGAAAGTTAGGTTGGATCTGTTCTTCTGGCAAAAATATAAAAACCTCCCTATTTTCACTGTTGAATGCTACCCTTGTTAATAAGTCATCAAAAGAAAGGCAATTTCAATTTTTAGGCATGTGATCATATGCTAGGTGATAAATGTACTTTTGGAATTTGATTTGGTTTCCTTTCTCTTATCATCTTTTCTCTATTATGATACAGAGTGTTGAATCTTCTTGCATAAGGATATGCAACATCCTTTGCATGGGGGAGGGTCAAAGAGCTCCTTCATAACTATTTTTTAGACTCACATCTCATCTTCAGAAACCAACATGATCACCCTACAACCCTGCAGAACTAGACATAAAAGAAGATAAGCACAAAATAAAGAAGTTTCATGAAGTACAGGAAATTCCAGTACCAAGCTTCCAGAAAACTCCAGCCTAAAAAGATGAACTCTGAAAATATACAAGCTTCAAATACAAAGGCAGTCGCATATTCTATGGGTATTGATCATACAATGGTAAAAGCAAAGGTAACATGGTATTATTTATTTTCCTTTGCTTATAAAACTACAATAGGTATGAAAATGTATAGTAGATCTTATGACCTTAGTGTTAAAACCGTGCACCTAACTTTCACTCCCTCAAACCCATATGCCTAACCTTAATCAATCCTCTCATCACATAAGCGCTTGAAAATGATTGAGGGAAAAATCACATCAAAAGTGTGAATATGAAGCATGTCTAATAATGATGAGCCATGAAGGTGCTTCATCCTTAAGAAAATCACAAACTTATCTTGTGTCATGAGACATGATTCAACATCAAATTCACTGCTCATAGGTCCAATCACCTATCCCAAACAAAAATGATGCTTCGACACCCAACGTTCCATCCCCATCATTACACTAACGGGCATAAATGAAATAACTTATCTGGGTGGCGAAGCCATCCAAATGAGCCTCATCTTGTCTTAATTTTCCTTTGCGGCATCTTTTCTTAAACTCACCATTCAAATTAGCGATGCCATCACCATAGTTTTTTTTCCATTACCAACTTTTCTCCAATTCCAAGCTTACTCCTCCCTGCGATCTCCAGTACCAAACCCTTACCCTCATTAGCTGACTAAATCCTTGCGCTACAGCCCGATTTTTTTCTCACAATTTATAAAGATGGTTGTAAGTAGACATGAACCGGTCTTCCATATTTATAGAGAGACCGAGGAGTTCCAACTATGTAGAGAGAAGTATGCTAGAGAGGGATGGATGCCATTTTTGGAGAAATTCACAGGCTGGCATGAGAAGGTATCTCACGCATTTATTCAGGGTTACGATGGAGAGATTGCACACATAGGCAATCTACAACTAACAATCAATGAAGCAACCTTAAGGGAAGTCACGTGATTACCTAACAGAGGAGCCAAGTATTTCAAAGGAGTAGGAATCAACAAGGAAACGTGCCAATGATTTTTTAAAGAAGACCATCAGTACCCTGATTGGAAAAAGGGGATTCCTAGGAACTATATCAAGGAAGAATATCATCCAATGCTTGCTAGTCTTCAATGATTCCTCACTTGTGAGGGCAGGTATGATGTAACCTTCATATATCATCGTAGGCTTCTATTACAATTTGAAGGAGGCCCTGAAATTGATTTCCCATATTTTTTATGGATGAGTCTGAACAATATGAAAAGAGGTGTCAAATCCCTATCCAAAACTGAGAAGACTATCATTTACCATCAAGGTCTTATTAAGATTTTAGTTTTACATGAAATCAGGAAGCAAAGGATTAGCTGGAAAATACTCATCACTCAACACCTTCCCACAAAAAACAAACCTGTAGAGGAAGCCCAACTTGCTCCAGAGAAAGATAAGGAACCTCAAAAGAAAAAGGGAAAGAAAGATAAGGTAACTCCATCATCATCTAGAACAGTGAGCCAAAACGAAAAATCTAGTAAACAAGCAAGGCCCTCTTCCACAGTCAATAAGACTTTTAAAAGTCAAGAATCAAAAGGTAAAAAAAAATTAGTAGAGGAGACTTCAACAGTAGCACTTGAGGAGCAGGGTCATAAGACAAAAACTATGAGGAAAGGGAAGAATAGCTCAGAAAATAAAAGTGAACAGTCTATAGAACAATTCCCTGTAACCATTCCACAAATAGAAAAGAAGAAAAGGAAGCCTGTGAGCACCCCTGATCTAGTACCCCCTTATAAAAGAACCATAAGGAGCATGGAAAAGAAAGGAAAAGCAGTTGTCAGTCCTCATACACATGAAGATCAAATAGATCTTACCTCCCCTTCTGAAGACCTATCAGTCCAGGATGACATCCCTAGTTTGACCGAGGAACAAGTCACTATTACTTTATGTGGGATGAGGGAGGAAGTAGAGGAAAGAGACTGCATCCAGCCAGAAACAATGGAGTCAACAAGAACCTTAACAAAAGCACAGATGAAGAAAAACATTGGGGAGCTGCAAAAACAAAACCAGGAACTCAAACAAGAAGTGAAGGAATACCAACTATTGGACAGGTATATCAAAAAGGAAAATGAGCAACTAAAGGCAACCAACCAGCAAATTCAAGATGACCATCAAGAGACTTATAATAGGCTCAAGAAGGTACTAAGACTCTTACAATACATTAGGGTCATAAAAAGGGAGCTGAAAGCAGAAACCTCAGACATCAACATCATTGATCCACAGAAGTAAAGAATGGAGTCTCAAATTTTGAAAAATTTTGGGTTTGTTTAAGTTGCATGAGGACATGCAATGGTTTTGGCATGGGGGAATGTTGAGACTCTAAATTGAGATCCCCACTACCGTATTATACTCCTCATCTATACCTTTTTGGCTTACCTAAGCTTGGATAAATGACAAAGAACACTACCATTAGCCATTGATGAGGTCATAAGGTAAAGTATAATTAATTCATGCATTTTTGTGGTTTATTGAGCTAGGAGACTAAATGTTTCATGTACTAATGTTTTAATTTACCATGTATAACCTTTGACCTCTAGATGAGTCCATCCTTTTTGTACCAGCTCAGCCATCTGGTACTTATGCGCCAGATTTCCACTCTCTGAATCCGGTACCAAGCGCACCTTCCATTCAAATCCGGTACCGAATCTCACCTGTCACAATTCGGTACCAACGGCTACAGACTGTCACGATCCGGTACCAACCACTTGTGCACTGTTCGGATCCAGTACGATTTGCCGAATCTCACCTGTCACGATTCGATACCAATATAGGAAGCATAATATACCAAGTTTAGCTCCAGATCATACTAAAGATAATTGTTGGATGTTTGTTGAATCATTAAAGCTCTAGCAAGGTTATGATAAGCTTGTTTGTTTATTGCTTCATCCTCATACACTTCATGTCATGAGGATGAAGCTTAAAATATGTAACCAAATATATAAATTTGACAATTGACTGATTTGCTAAAGATTTCACCTCCTTGTGTTTCATGACTAAGATTGTTTAAACAGTCATGGCAAGGATGGTGGAAGTAGTAGAGAGTTAGTATAATCCATCATGTGAAGCAGCGTTACATATTGTAGAACACATTCTGAGTTGAAGTTTAATAGAAGGATGTCATTTATTTCCAGGTCTTGATCATTTATGAATGAATGTGAGTTGAGTTGTTAGCATAGTTTAATTCTCTGTTTTGAAATTTAAGTAAGAGGAATGTGTGGATTGAAAGAAAGCTTACTGTAGACTCCAGTCACTGACCTGTTGAAGTAGCAAGGGCCCACCACCCAAAAAAGGTCAACATCCTTATAGGTTAGTGTTAGTAGTTGATTTCAATAGTATAGATGTTAGATTAGTTGAATCTTAATTCTTTCAGATGATAGCAGTATAGTTTAGACTAGGATTTCGATTATACGATTGTTTGGAGATCTTTACTTACTCTGTTTTGCAGGCCATGTGGAGTTTTTCAAAATTTACTACAATATTAGCCAATCCTTCTTCTGGAAAGGTATGCGATCTAACATTTATAAATATGTGGAAGAATGCGACATCTATCGATGACAAAATTTTGAAACTATTGCTCATCTAGGTCTTATGCAACCCCTTCATATTCCAACCCAAAAATGGTCTGAAATATCTATGGAATTTATTACCGGTCTTCCTACCTCTGATGGAACAAGCGTTATATTTTTAATTGTCGATTGATTAACAAAATATGCCCAATTTGTTGGGATCTCTTCAAAGGCCAAGGATATCCAAGTCGTTGATAGCTATGTTAAAAACATTTTTAAACTTCATGGATTTCCCAATATTTTTAAAATATTTTACAAACAAAGTTTCCTCTTTTAGATGAAGAAGGAAGGTTAATTTTAATTCTTGAAGGCATCCTCAAAGTACAAACCAATTTCCTAATTTCTAAAAGAATTAATGAGTATATGATCAAATGGAAGAACCTACCTGAAGATAAAGCTACTTGGGAAGATGAGGTGTTTATATCTAGACATTTGTCCTTTCCCATGCTCCGAGGACGAAGATTTTCAAGGAGGGATGCCTTGTAATATATATATATATATATATATATATATATATATATATATATATATATATATATATTATAAATTATGTTTAAAACTAATTAAAACATAAAGTCATGTTCTTTTGCATAAAGATACACGACTTTACCAAATTATGTGTATATATACACATTTTGTACACTAAAATTTATCATCGAATAAAGAACATTATATGTTATTAAATACATTTATTTTTGCATTTGGCTTTCATCATTCCAGCAATGGTGGAAATGGCATAAGAAATCCCACGAGGATTATAATGTTTGGACACAATTTGTTTGGGACCTCTATCCATGCTTTGAAAAAGACACTCATTATTTGGGACCACTAACCAAGCTTAAACACACTCGCACAATCAAAGAATTCATATCCTCTTTTGAACAAACTAGCCATCCACATTGAAGGCATGCCTAATACCGTTTGCAAAGAATGTTTTATTAGTGATTTGCAAGAAGAGATCCATGCAGAACTCTTAATTGCTCATCCTACTACTTGGTTGGAAGCCTCTCAAAGAGACCAGGAAGCCCAAAAAGAGGTGAATGCTCAAATTAAAAAAAATAAAAATTATTCCCCATCTCCATCCCACTATCCACCCCCACCAATCCATCTTCGTCCTCTCCACTCTCAATATCCACAAGTTAACTTGCGTTGAAATTGTAGAGTGCCAACTTAAAGGTCTCCTAATACGGATTATTTTCGGCACGAAATGAGAGAGGAGATATAATAAAGAAAATGTACAGAGATATATTAGATATCCAATAATAATAAAAGAGATATATCAAAGATATAACCATAAACATAGAGATACAATAATACACAATTTCTATTAATGAGCAAAATGTACAAAACTGTAGAAATACAGAGTGAAAGACTCGCTAGAATAGTGGTAGCTTATCTCTGAGAAGAGATGTGACGGATATGCTCATTCAAAAGAATATTATTGTTACAATGAGGTTCCAAATTCTTTTTTAACATAAATAAAATCCAAAACCCTAATCCCAGAAGATGAAAAGCCAATAGTTTTGTGGACCTCGTTTTGGGTAGTTTGGTGTATCAACTTCTCGGGGGCATAACTTTGGCACACGATCTTCATTTGGGGTGCATGATAGATCGTTGGAACGGTATCGATGAATATTTTCATTTGGGGGGATCAATTAAATCCTTTGAAAACAATTAAGGTTCTCGATCATGAAAAAACGTTGTTTAGGCCCTCAAAATGACCCTGGAAGTTTAGGACCCAAAAAAATGCTAAAAATAGTAAATTGTCAACAAATTGCTTTGAGCTAGTTGAAATAGGTGGGTGGCCACCGATATCCACCTAATTCAATATTCCCTCCTTAGGAAACAATGGTCTCCATTGCATTGAGTTCCTGGGGGAGACGGGAAAGAGTTTGTTGAATCCAAATCTTGGTGAGTTGTTTGCCTTGTTGGAGAATTTACATTGATTAGCTTGTTGAAGACTATCACGAACCTGTTGTTGGAGAGATTGAATCTATTCAAAGAACCTGTTGTATATTGGCTTGAATGGGGAGTGTGTAGGTACCATTGCAGGTGAACAAACAATATATTATTTCTCTTCTACAATCTACTTATGTTGGAAAGAAGGCTCTTGGGCCAAGGCTGCAGTGGTTGTAGGGTCCTTATGTTCACCTTTTGAATAGATTGTGAAGAGGATGAATTTTGGAGTATGAGAGATTACCTTGTGGCACTATTTTTGTGGGACATTAGTCGGAACTACCTCTGGTATCATGTAGATATGACCCCCCAAAGTAACAATGAGACTATGGGGTCGAGACTCATAAATATCATGGCGCTTCCACATATGGCTTGCCCAAAAGAGAATCACATAAATCCAACAGGGAAACATCACATAATACCTCATCCTTGAAGGGTTGGATGTTGTATGAAAATCAACACTATTGGCTGACACAAAGATCTTGTCCCTAGCGAAGCCACCTGATGTTGTATGGTTGTGAGTGTGGTGTTGTCGACAATCTCAGCTATTTGATGACCTCTGTTGAGATGAGGTTCTTATGGCCAATAAAATGAAGCAAGGTCCCCTTCACCCACATATGTGAATGAAAAAGGAGCTCCCCCTCTTTAGGGTCTGTTGGTTCTTCTGGTTGAATTATTGTGGTCACGACAGTAGCAGTGGGGTTTGCGTCAATGATATGTCTTCTCCCGTTATTTTATGAATCAGATTCTAAATCAGGGTTTGGCTCCTTTTCTTTGATATCAGCCACTAATGATTTTTTTTAGAGACATTCATCAGTGTTGTCCCAAGGGATTTTGTGGAGATCACACCACTTTCCAGTTTCCTTCTTCGTCTTTTCTCTACCCTTCTTTTCATGTGGCTTGGACTAGTTTTCTGGAGGTTGGTTGTTAGGGCCATATTTACCATACTTTGGTTGTTGAGGATTTGCAGACCTAAACTCCCATTTTTTCTGGTGTTTAAATTTCATCTCGATTTTGGCAGCGTATCGATAGGCAAATCCCAGTGATGAGATGTCCAGGAAATCCATTTCGGTTTGGATGTACCTATGTAGAGCCCCGCGATATTTCAGAACCAGATGTCACTCGGAGTCTTTGATACCTAGCTTGGTGTGCAAGGTATGGAAAGTATTTATGAATTCTGGCACTATTTGGCCCCTCTCTTTCCATAGTGTGGTCCATCTCATGTATTGGTCGTCATAGTTCCCAACAGGGTAATACTATTCCTTGATCGCATCCACAAAAAAATTGCAAGTGGGCTCAGCCCCATATATTCTAGACTCCTCTGTGGAGATTTTCTCCCAATAAGTTTCCCACCAATGTTTGACATGGGGGAGAGCCTTAAGGAGTGCGAAGGTGATATTTTCCCTATTGGAAAAATCATGAACAAAGAAATAAGCTTCTAGCAGATTTAACCATTTTTCTAGTGCATCTGCATCAATCTGACCTTCAAATACAGAAATATAAAAATTAACTTGTACCGTGAAAGGAGAGGTGCCTCCAAAGTGGAAACTTGATGAATATGTTCTCGTTGTTATCGACAAGCGTTGAAGGATGTGGGAAAATTTCTCCATCATTTCATCCCTCTATTGTGTGAGAGCTTTCTCAAGCAACAAATTAATAGAATCTTCTGCTCTATCGTATTTATTTTCTTCCACCATGGACGCTTTATTGGGCATGCGTCAGTGATTTTCCTCAAGACAAATAATCTCTAGACCTATCTTGTTATACTCGGACCTCGTCAAGGACATGCACTGAAAAATGATCAAGAGCAACTTGCTCTGATACCACTGATCCAGATTATTTTCAGCACGAAATGAGAGTGGAGATATAATAAAGAAAATGTAAAGAAATATATCAAATATCCAATAATATAACAGATATATATATATATATATATATATATATATATATATATATATAACCATAAACACATAGATACAGTAATACACAATTTCTATTAATGAGCGAAATGTACAAAATTGTAGAAATATAGAGTGAAAGACTCACTAGAATGGTGGAAGCTTAGCTCTGAGAAGAGATGTGACAGATACGCTCATTCACAAGAATATGATTGTTACAATGAGGCTCCAAAGGTTTTTAAGATAAAAAAAATCCAAAACTCTAACCTCGGAAGATGACAAGCCAATAGTTTTGTGGATCCTGTTTTGGGTAGTTTGGTGTATCAACTTCTCGGGGGTGTAACTTTGGCATACGATCTTTGTTTGGGGTGCACGATAGCTCATTGGAAAGGTATCGACAAGGAGATTTATTTTGGGGGCTCAATAAAATAATTTAGTTATTATTGAGGTGCTTGATCATGAAAAACGTTGTTTAGGCCCTCAAAATGGTCCCAAAAGTTTAGGACCTGAAAAAATGCTAAAATTAATAAATTGCCAACAAACTATTTTGAGCCAATTGAAATAGGTGAGTGGTCATAAATATCCACCTAGATCATATCCATCCTCTTAACAATTTTAGTTTCCTATAAGTTTAACTTAAATAAATTTTACAGTTGTAGTCAAACTATAAATGATTACTTCTACTAATTAAAGAGATGATGACCCTATTATGGGGCAATGTCTAAGTTCTAGTTAAAATATAACCTGTATATAATTCAACGTTGTTACTATTGTCATCCACTATTATATACATTGATATTTAATTGCGAGGAATATGTGTTAAAGGGAGCTCTAACTAACTAGATATTGGATTTAGAGGAAATCCTAAAATATTATATCTAGACATTCAAGTATATAGAAATTTTATTTTATTTATATATAATTAAAATGGTTTTGCATATTTGATGGAAAGTTGATGAGCCTTACATGTATCTCATAATTGTATATATAAATAATTCAACATAACTAAATAACTTATTTTATATTTTTTATTTCTCTTTTTTATATTATTCGTATTTATCTTTTTATTTTATATATTATTGGTATAATCTTTTTTTATTTTTAAATATATTTTATGATTTAAGAAAATATATTATTTAAATATCAAAATGAATGAAATAATATATTAGTAATTTAAAATTCCGTATTAATTATGTTGAAAAGATCTCAAGTCTACGAAAATTGATGGACGAGGACACAATGTAACATCAATGGCCAAAACTCCCTTATGATATTGCTAAACTATTTTTAATAAGGCCACTTTGTAAACAAGTTCATTGGATGTAGATTGGGTGGTTGGGAGGAATGGTTGCTACCCTCCCCACCCAAGTTCAATTCATTGTAAGTGACATGTGATGTCCTTAAGTGGCTCTATATGATGCTCTTGTTGTTGAGCCCCCTATATTCTGAAAATGCTCGCCCTCCCCATGTTCTCTTGCGGATTTCAGGGGGGTTTTCCGTGGAGATAGTGAGTACCAGTTTTCGGTGTTGTGAACCACATGTAAAAAGAAAAGAAAAAAATCCACTTTATAAACATAGTCCAATTTAACACTTTAAAAAAGATAACATAAATTTGGAGGTAGGGTGATTTACAAAATCTTATTATATTATCATCAAATGTCAACATCAAGTACAAGTGTGCACAAGTCTAAGTACTTATAATAATTTGAATCATATTGTTGTTGAGTGTCATCTGCAAATACAAATGTGGATGAGTCAAAATGATTGTAATAAATTTGAATTTGAGAAAGGGGAGGTGATTTATATTAATAAGGCCATTTTGTAAATAGTCTCAAGAAGATCTGTAACTTAACACTTAAAAAAATATAATATAAATTTGAGAGAGGAGGGGCGATTCACATAATCCTATTTTATCATCATCAAATGTCAACATCAAGAATAAGTGTGCACAAGTCTAAGTACTTATAATAACTTGAATCATATCATTGTTGAGTGTCATTTGCAAATACAAATGTGGATGAGTCAAAATGCTTGTAATAGATTTGAATTTGAGAGAGGAGGGGCAATTTATATTCATAAGGCCAATTTGTAAACATAGTCTCAAAAAGACCTGTAATTTAACACTTTAAAAAAAGATAATATAAATTTGAGGGAGGAGGGGCGATTTACATAATCTTATTCTATTATTATCTAATGTCAACATCAAGTATAACTGTTGTTGGCCCTTGACCAAGTTTTGAGGAACACTTGGTCATATTTGACCGTTTTTGGACTTCGACGGCTTGTCAAAGATGGAGCGCTAGTCGAAGTAGAGATCACGAGATCTTGGTCCACTTTTGGGTCCTTTTAGGGTTTTGGGTTAATGTAATGGGAAAGGGATGTCGGCCCGTGGGTTTACCCACGATTAGGCCCACTTTTGTAATGTATAAATAGAAGGATAGGCAATGTGAGAAGGAGTAGATATGATTTCTTAGTGCAATTGGTAGTGCATCTATGTGATGTTGAATAAGTGCTCTATGCGAACTGTGTAAGGCTTGCAAGGCTAAGTGCAAGTTATTGTGAGGTTGCTATAGAAAGCTAAGTGATATAATGCAAGGAAGAAGGATCTAACGAGTTGCACAGATCTTTTGTCCTATGCAAAGAAGGGTTTTTGGAGGCTTTGTGCTTGTAACAGATTGAAGACGATAATAAAGAAGAAGATCTTGTGGACGTAGCCCCAGGGTGGGGGTGAACCACGTAAATATGTGTGTTATGCTCTGTGCTTTGATTCAATGTGTTTTTTCTTATGCTATGTGCTTTGGTATATCCACTTATGCTCTGTGCTTCTTAGTAATATATGATTGTTAGATCTAATGTGTATGAGGTTGCTTAGTGTTGATCTACTGGATATAATCTAGGTTACTATGGTTAAGTACTGAAATACTATAGATTTGAGTGTACACCGTGATGCTCTGTGCTATCTGCGAAGTAGAATAAGGGTTGAATATTGATGAATGATCAATGCTAAGTACTCTCTAAATGATATAATCACAGATCTGTGTCCCAGCTAAGGTTGCAGACACCTGAGTCTTGCAACCACCCCTACCTCTACCTCGGGTGAGACTTCATCTGCTTTGCAGGTGTTGTCGAAAGGGCCGGTAGTTAGGGATTTTTTGGTGTGCTCTTGAGCATTGAACCCTGGGTCTACCCCTGTCCCAACAAATGGTTATGTTGCCAAGACCGAAAACTGTGATTGCTAGGAACTAAGGAAGAAGAAACTTGGTGCAAAAGAAAGCTCTATGCATATATCTTTTGCCCTAGTGCACATATTTTTACCCGACTTGTGAAGCTTTGTGCCAGGAATAAGGTCAGATCTGAAGAAAGGAAGATCAGATCTAAATAAAATAAGCGAGATCTGAACACTCTGTGCTCTAAGAAAAGTAAAAGTGGAAATTTCTGAAAGAAAGAGGTTAGATCCACAGAAAAGAGGTAAGATATGTAATCTATGTGCTCTAATAAAGGTCAGAATAGTCAAAAGTTCTTAGATCTGGAAGCTTTGTGCTCTGTAAAAGTAAGATAAGTGATTTTTTTTTTTTTTTTTCTAAAGCATGGATCTAGGTATGTTTGATAGATTCTATCCTAGCTTAAAAACTAGGGCATTAATAGATGAAGGAAAGTTTGATATGAATAGATCTGATAAGTATAATGATAGATATGTTATACCTATGCATAGAAAGAATTTCTGGACTAACAAATGGATGAAGGATCCTAAAAATATTTTTTTGCAGGTTAGCTATCACAATTCTAGTGCACAATATAGAAGAGGTTGGGGATCATTTAAAAGAAAGCGAGGATTAATCTTATGTTACAGTTGCAGAAAACGAGGCCATCTAGCTAAGGAATTCCCTGGTACAAGACCTAGTTGTCTTTGTTGCAAAGATAGGGACAATGAGGTATTGGATTGCCCTAGAATGATCGCTAAGCTTGAAAGGATAAATCTAAATCAAGAAGACCATAAGGCAGATCCAGAAAAAGAAGAAACACAACAAGAATAAGAGAAAGTATTAATACAGATGAAAGAAACCCTGAAGGAACATAAAGATGTCTGATTACCAGAGATCATCAAAGAAAAGGAGCAAGTCGAAGCAAGAATAGGGGACTTCGACATTGACTGTATTCTTGATGAAGAAACACAAGTGAACATTATGCCAAAAAGAACTTGGGAAGCTATAAGGAAGCCTGCCATGACTCCTTCGTTGGGAGGAATAGGACTATTCATAGGAAAACTAATGATGTTATGTGGAAAACTCGCTCAGATACCTATGATAATCAATGGAACTTCGACAAAAGAAGATTTTGAGATTATCAAATTCATTGAGGACAACGCCCCGTTTACTATGCTACTCGGAAAACCTTGGATTGAAAGAGATCAAGCCAGAAAGAAGGAAGAAGAAGAGGTTTTAGAACAACAGAGACAAGAGTTAAAATATTTCATGACTAAAAGGATCGCACAGTTGATAGAAGAACAGGATAATCACTCAAAGTCATTTGACACTAGAAGCACAGATGTCGAGGCCAAAGCTACACGAAAGGCTGAAATTTCTACCCCAGAAAAAGAAGAAGTGATATACCTAAACCCTAGGAGAGAATATCACCAACACAAAGTGATTATGTCCGAGGAAAATAAGAATCAAAATGGGAAGAGAATCACCGAGACAAAGCTCACTGGAAAGAAGGCTAGAAAGCTAAGTAAGAAGAAGGCTAAGATTGAAAAATTACAAAAGATCCCAGAGGGTACCTTGCAGCAAGAAACTCTGCAGAATTGGAGCTTCGTTGGGATATCAGAACAATGACATATGCCACTTCGCCAAGGAAAAGTAATATAGTCGTTGGAAGCCAATATTACCGTTCGAATGTCACTCCGAACGGGTTGGAAATCATTTATGGCTCACCACTAGACCGTTCGACCATGCCATAATGGACATAACATAAGTTAATGCAGCCTCATATCCATTGCAAGCAGACCATTGCTAAGTTTCCCTACTTAGTCCGTCGTGCCACGCACTGAGAATACTTTTCACTAAGTGAACATTTGAGCCCAAAATATGAGATTACTTCACCCTGTGATCATTTCCTTGTTCCCATACCGTTCACTATAGTCTCTGAATTCATTTCACACCCAAGCTAGTTGACCCAAGCTTGTATGTCGGACGAGCTCAGCACTGCTGAGAAAGTAGTTGAAGAAGTTTTGATTGACTTAATGACTAAGAGAGTCATTTTAGAGTGAGGATTATCTACAAGAGTCCAAGCGTCGTCAACAAGAGGACTCCAAGCCTCCCTTTCCACTTCTCGCACTGGTCCATCCCGACCGACCGGTGAGAAACAAACCAAGCAAATGGATGACATCACAAATGCCAATCTTACCCCACACATTCTACCTACTTACTTACCACCTCTAAGAGGTGCCATCAACCATGACAGTGTACCTCGAGACTTCGAGTACACTTTGATCACCGTGTACCTTCCAAAAGGGGTGCGCGCAGTTCGTGTTGACCAGGATAAACTCTCAGCACTGAAATTTAGTGATTTTAACCTTGGAGATCGTAAAGTTTACAACATGTTAGCCCCGCATAAGTACTTAACCAGGACCAAAGGAAATAATTCTAAGATTTTCCCGCAATCATGGACCCAGAACCTCGTGTAGTCCACACTGCTTAATGTAATGAAGATCCCTCACTTTGGCAGACACCAGGAAGTCAACGTATGCGTCGAGTTGTTGTTGTCCTACTACCACGAAGGATACTTATGGTTGGACTTCCACATCACTGTGGATATGACCTTGATCAATTGGATCACAGGACTTCGTATGCAAGGCCCTGACCCATAAGAGTTTTACCCTAGAAAAACCTCAGACCGACCACTAGCATAGAGGATAAAAGAAACTTATGGATATGTCAAGAAAGGCACGTGAGGCTACAAGGTAGCCTCTTTCCAGAGTGGCATAGTGTGCCTTACCTGTCAGCTGGTCCCAGGCAATCTAGTTCGCAAGAACAGACCAACACAAGTGATTGGATTCGTAGTTGACCTCGCAGGGAAGTGCACCGAGGGACTAGAGATGAACTAAGCACAGTACCTTGTAAACCAGCTAGAGCTTGATTGCAGAGAAGCGCAAGACCAAGGGTATGAGTTCCACTTTAGTTGGTTTCTCATACTAATCACTTTCATCGCTTGGGAGCTACCAGAAGGTGCCACTTTTCCAGAGATCGAATCCTTTGAACCACTGGTCACGAAGTTCTGTATGTTGTGGTACTCCAATGACATGAATAAGCAGTGGTAGTCCAATGTTGTCTTCCACACCTATTACAACCAATTGAAGAATGCAATCCAGTCTACACTGCGCCTCACCCAAAACACACTTCATAGGTTTAGACCTTTGATAAAATTCAGTGAGGACCTCCACTTCACCTATATCATAATGTGCGCCGATGAGCACAAAAATCAGCTCCATTCATACTACAAGTTGACAGAAGAAGAATTGGAGGAGATTACTAAGGAATGGTCGGCGAACCTCCTTGTTGCAGCGGACCCTACAGAAATGTATGACGTGGATGGACCTGAAGCTATGTCGGATACACCTAGACTGAGCAAGACTAATAAGGATGATGAATTTCAAGATGGCACATCCATGAAGACTACTTCGATCTCACCTGCGCAGGGAGGTGATGGTGAAGAACTAGGTGGCACAAAAGTTGAGAAAAACAAAGGTGAGGTTACTCCACCTAGAGAGGAGGAGGATCCCTCCAAGAAAAGGAAGATTACCCCACCAAATCCCTCATCTCAAAAGAAAACTAGGGCCACCTAGACTACGTTTAAGACTACCCTCAAACCGGACTTCTTAATCGCTGCGTTGAATGATGCTTCATTAGAGATCGTATAAAAGCAAGAAGCGAAGCAGGAGGAGGTATTCAGCTGAATCAAGGGTGAACTTCAAGAAGTGCAGCAGGCACTCCAGTCCAGTCGAGCAGTTTCTACCGTGCCTTGAAAATTGGAACAGTAGGAATAGGCGATGAGCCCACCCAATTACACCAGATTGCCGATAAAGTCAAATCTCGCCTTCGACGAGCTCAAGAAGACACAACGCAAGACACCCAGGCTTTGACACAAGTACAGAGAGAACTTCTAGAAAAACAGAGTAAGGCAGAACAGGAAAATATTTCCCTGCAAGCTGTTAGGACCACATATTGTACCTTTTTGCCCATTCTTTTTGCCATTATTATACCCTTGATCACCTGTATTTAGACTCATAATATCATTCCATCTGATCATTCCAAGGTATACAACGTCCTTTCTCATTTACTATATGCTTAATCTGTTTTGCATAATATTTTACATTACTTTCGTACTTAACCATTGATTAGAAGTGCATAAGTGCCCATAACTGCAGATTAGCATCTGAGGCCTGTGCTGAAACACAGAACTGTCCAGAGTCGTTGTTGAACTAATGCTGAAACACAGAGCTGCTACACAGTCTAAGGTCGCATATGCCGAAACACGGAACAACTACATAGTTCGAGGATGAAAATGCTGAAACACGGAGCTGTCACTCAGTTCAGAAGTACAGATGCTGAAACACAGAGGAGACCGCCACGATGCTGAAACACGAACCGTTAACAGTCAAGGCCGACACAGTCAAGAGCACAACTCACGTGGCTGAAACAGCCTGTGAATTGCGATGCTGAACAGCAGGAGCAGCGATGAAAAGGAGCTGTTACACCAGCCGTAACAGCAAATACCTCGTTCAGCTCCTATATTAGCATTCGGTTGCGTGAGAATAGGACATCCTATGCTGATTTAGAAAGAATATCTGATTTAGTGTAGGATTCAGATATGCTTTGTAATGATTATATCGAAGGGATTTCCCCTTTAAATTCAGGAGAAATCACTATTCGAGAAATCCAAGTTTTGATGTATTGAAGAACTTGAGAGAAGCGGGACGCATTCGGTACTTCCAATTTGTAATGTGATATTCTGACAGATGAATATAAGATTTCTTTGAGTATCCTCCTGTAGATTTTCGTTCAGGGGAATCTTGTGAGAAGGGAGGACCCACCTTCTTCGCAAGATTCACCCGTTAGTTAGAAGTGTGTTTGTTTACTTTTTGTTTATGTTTTGTTTAACTATCATTTGCTGAAACACTGTTTTAATGAATTTCGCTTTGCTGAAACACTACTGACTCTGAATGAAATTTGTAATCCTTTTTATCAGCAGACTTGTGTGATGATTTTGTGAGATTAGCAGAGAATTGGTTAAAGGTCCCTACTCA
>ML784175.1:96057-110161 GCA_009831015.1 Picea engelmannii
GCATTATTGATTTCATGAAAAGAGTGTTAATGCTGAAGTCTCTGTTTGAGAGTAAGGGTCTTGTTCTCTGACTACAGAATAATTGTCTTTCCCATTGCAAGTATTAATGTAATCCAGGATTCTTAGATTGAACTTTAAAGATTACAATAGGGAGGTTACTTTTCTGTGATTTAATTCAGAGCTTCAGTTCATTGAGCAAGTATTATTAGTATATATTTCTTACTACAACACTAAGTGCTTTTGGAATTGAGAATATATAGTGCGTGGCTACCTTTGAAACAAAAGACTTCCCTGGGTTGATAATTTATGTTTCACTTGGTTGTTTAAAATTAATTAAGCAATTATAGTGACCAACACAAGCAAAGTGGGATGAGGAAAAAGTACAATTACAGCAGAGCAAGGACCATTTGCTAGTAGAGCAACTTGAAGTATAGGAAAGGGTTCACAAAGCACTTCACTCTATGACGGTCATAGAAGTGAAGATTGAAGAACGTGTCCCACAACAGGTGGAACAACTTGAAGAAGTAATCCAACAACTTCAGCAGCGCATCGTCGATCTAGAACTTCGTACCGTGCCTGAGACTGCTCAAGAAATAAGAGACCTAAGGGAGGAAACTGCCCGTAGCACAATTGGCCGATTAAAAGCCTTTTCCTTGGAATGTAAGCAGCTGAGTGCTAGAAGCGCCCAAACTTATGAGAACCTCACATAGAATCTAGAGTTGCAAGCATTGGAGGCAAGGCTCCAACAAGTAAAGAAGCACACAGATACACTACAGATGCAGTTGAAGGCCTTGACCACAGTCGAAAGAATGAAGAGATTTCTAAAACGACGCACCGCCCAGCAACAGGTACACACGCTGCAAAGTAAAGTGATGGAAGTCTCCCAATGACTTCAACCAATCCAAAAAATGTCATGCCAACTGTTCACTGAAGTTGAAAGCCAGGGAGTCGAGCTTGGACAGGTTGCCATCACCGTAGAACAACGCTTGGAAGGGCTAGTAAATGACACAGTGATCCAGGAGTTCACTGAGAAAGAGGTTGTCGCACTGCAGAAGGTCAAAGTAGCTCGAGCCAAGATCGAGGCATTCGAGGCAGAATTGATCAGACCAGAGTGACTCAGGATGAGTCACGGGTGAGTGTTGGGGGACTGTTGGCCCTTGACCAAGTTTTGAGGAACACTTGGTCATATTCAACCATTTTTGGACTTCGACATCCTATCAAAGATGGAGCGCCAAGCGAAGCAGAGATCACGAGATCTTGGTCCACTTTTGGGCCCTTTTAGGGTTTTGGGTTAATGTAATGGGAAAGGGATGTCGGCCCGTGGGTTTACCCACGATTAGGCCCACTTTTGTAATGTATAAATAGAAGGATAAGCAATGTAAGAAGGAGTAGATATGATTTCTTAGTGAAATTGGTAGTGCATCTATATGATGTTGAATAAGTGCTCTATGCGAACTGTGTAAGGCTTGCAAGGCTAAGTGCAAGTTACTGTGAGGTTGCTATAGAAAGCTAAGTGCTATAACGCAAGGAAGAAGGATCTAGCGAGCTGCGTAGATCCTCTGTCCTATGCGAAGAAGGGTTTTTGGAGGCTTTGTGCTTGTAACAGATTGAAGACGATAATAAAGAAGAAGATCTTATTGACGTAGCCCCAAGGTTGGGGTGAACCATGTAAATCTGTGTGTTATGCTCTGTGCTTTGATTCAATGTGTTTTTTCTTATGCTATGTGCTTCGGTATATCCACTTATTCTCTGTGCTTCTTAGATATATATGATTGTTACATCTGATGTGTATGAGGTTGCTTAGTGTTGATCTACTTGATCTAATCTGGGTTACTATGGTTAAGTATTGAAATACTGTAGATCTGAGTGTACACCGCGATGCTCTGTGCTATCTGCAAAGTAGAATAAGGGTTGAATATTGACGAATGATCGATGCTAAGTTCTATGTAAATGATATAATCACATATCTGTGTCCTAGCTAAGGCTGCAGACACCTGAGTCTTGCAACCACCCCTGCCTCTATCTCAGGTGAGACTTCATCTGCTTTGCAAGTGTTTCCGAAAGGGCCGATAGTTAGGGATTTGTTGGTGCGCTCTTGAGCGTTGAACCCTGGGTCTACCCCTGTCCCAACAAGTGTGCACAAGTTTAAGTACTTATAATAACTTGAATCATATCATTATTAGGTGTCATCTGCAAATACAAATGTCGATGAGTAAAAAAGATTGCAATAAATTTGAATTTGAGATAGGAGGGGCGATTTACATTAATAGTGTAATTTTGTAAGCATAGTTTCAAGAAAACCTATAATTTAGCACTTAAAAAAAAGATAATATAAATTTGAAGGAGGAAGGGTGATTTACAAAATCTTATTCTATAATCCTCAGAGGTCAACATCAAGTATAAGTGTGCACATGTATAAGTACTTATGATAACTTGAATCATATCATTGTTGAGTGTCATGTGCAAATACAAATGTGGATGAATCAAAATGCTTATAATAAATTTCAATTTGAGAAAGGAAAGGTGATTTACAGAAACTTATTATATCATCGTGAAATGTCAACATCAAGTATAAGTGTGTGCAAGCCCAAATACTTATAATAACTTGAATCATATCATTATTGAGGGTCATATACAAATACAAATGTTCATGAGTCAAAATGCTTATAATAAATTTGATTGACTTATATGTATTTTCATATAAATGTAATTTTCCTATACTAACCCACAAAATATCCTTCCTATATATATATATATTAAATTTATTCAATGTACCACAAAATTTTATTCTACATGTTGTAGCAATATATCTAAAACTAATTTTTGGTCTAATTGTTGGTCTTTAATGTAAGAAATATTTCATATTTTTTACGGTTTCCTCCTATTTATATTTATTGGAAGGCGTCGTCTAAACATCTTATGTTTTGGTCTTTTTCATCGAGATATGAAAACATAAATATGGACGAAATTGTAATTTAATATTCTTTAAATTTCATTTTTGAATGCATAAATGGATTCAATGTGTTGAAAAACCCTTGAAGCACTCGGATTATACAAACTTAGCCACTCAAATCTGTAAATCTAACAATTTCTCACAAGATTTCGAGCAAAGTGAAATAAAAAATATCCCTAAAAAAAAACCAAAACGTAGAACATTTAGACTAAATAAAATGCAATTCACATCTACTATGTTTCCATTGCATCCATTTTTCTTACCTTCTCACCTCGCCATACTTTAAATAAATAAAAATTATATTATGTTTATTCTAAAATAATATTCTCATTTTTTATATTTTTGTATTTTCTTGAATAAATCCAGGGTTAAATAAAATATTAAATGAGGCAAGTGAGATAATCCATGTATACCAACAATGCATGTTCTTGATTTGTTTTTGTTTTTAAGTTAAAGAAATAAAGAAA
The DNA here is from genome assembly GCA_009831015.1 of Picea engelmannii. Classification (NCBI taxonomy): domain Eukaryota; kingdom Viridiplantae; phylum Streptophyta; class Pinopsida; order Pinales; family Pinaceae; genus Picea; species Picea engelmannii. The sequence goes on from ML784175.1 coordinate 99,478, forward strand.
CTTGCTCGTATTTTAAGAACTAATTTTAGCGAATGGTATTAGTCCATATATACGACAACCTACATTACATTTATTATTTAGGTATTTTATTATCCCGAGCAAATATTTTATATAAGAGATATATTTTCCCAATTTTTACTCAAACTATTTAATCAAAGTTACTCACTTTCAAACAAGCGCTATCATTTCATTACTTAGGAGTTTGTATGATTAGTACAAAAGGATTCGGTTGATTTAAAAATTGAGAAAATAAAGAAAACAATTCCATGATACTCATGATCATCATTCTTTAACATGGACAATAGTGAGGATGAAATTTATATTACATTTAGACCAACAAAGACTTTCCATAAGGAATATAAGGAATCATTAAAAGTCTTTCATTATATTCCATTTTATATTCAAACCTTAACACGATAAATATACTAGTAAATGATAATGGTGTGAAGTTAAGTAAGGCTATGTTTTATCTAAATAAAATATTATATCATAAAATTGTAAAAAATACATGTTTAATTTAAAAAGATAATGAGTTTTGAAAGATATTTCAAAATTAAAATGAGATGTCTTTATGTTAAAATATTTGGCCTTAAAAGGAATAACTCTGTAAATTAAAAATCTTCGAGAACTATGTAATGGGCGATATAATTTACTATTATCACAATTTATAGTTTTTAGTCTTTGGGATACCGTTCTTCAAAATGATTCCATCTTTCAAATCGTTAAAGATTATAAACATATTTCATTAGAAACATGTAGTAGTAAAATTTTATAATTGTAAAAAATAGCTCACCCTATGCACACACTTTTAGGTCGTGGTTTTCTTTCAGTGATGGACCCAAACTCCCCAAACTCTGGAGGGGGATCTCCCCCCTTCAGATCATGAGGTGATGGTCTTTTAGGCTATGGTTTTCTCTCTAAAGAAATATGTGAAATCCTAGTCGACTTGTTTTGTCAAGAAAGTTGAGAACATTCCATAGGTTTAGTTGTTTCTCTCTTCTTCAAGGCTCAAGGATATAGTTCTAGTGGAAAGATGCCTTATTGGCTAGTTTACAGGAATTTGGCCATCCCCCTGAACGATGGTTAACTGGATACAAAAGAATTGGTAGGTTTTGATTAAAGGGAAGATGACTCATTATATATATGGAAGGGGATTTTTGTTTGAAACCAAGGAAGACGAGGATTTAATCTTAAAGAATGGACCTTATTTTCTTGGCCCCCGGGGAATGTACTTGAATAGATAGACCCATGTTTTCAACGTGGAACATGATGTGCCATCAACAATGTCAGTATGGGTGTGACTCTCTCACCTATCACTCCATTTTTGGGGAGATGACTCTCTTAGAAATATAGGGAATGCTCTTGGGTGATACAATGACAAGGCCGAACAAAAGGAAAGAATGTTTGGATGCACCCAAATATGTGTAGAGGTAGACCTAGAAAAAGGCATTCCAAAAGTTATCTTCCTAACTTTGGACAAATAGCATCGTGAATTGCCTCTAGACTCTAAACAACTACCCTTCAAGTGAAATTGATATCATGAATACAAGCATTTTACTAAAGACTATAAGAAAAATAATTCACAAATACCTTAGCTAGTGCCTAACAAAGAGGAGTAGTGGAAAATGATAAAGATGAAGATGGGTTTGAACAACAATCTACAAGAAAAACCCCAATCTTGAGTGGAAAGTCCCTTAGCACCATCTAGATCTAAATCTTCTTGGTCTCAGCCTCCATCCAAAGGTAACTCTTCAAGCTTATGTTATGATCTACCCTCAAAATAATCAATCCAAAAATGGAATGGGAACCTCCCAATGCTTCACGATAGATTTGAAATTATGTCCCAAGAGGAGCAAGTCCCCTCAGTGGAAACTATGGAAAACCCCTCTTGGGATTCGACTATAATAATCACACCAACTCTGGAGCAACCTTTAGTCCAAATAACAATGCTCCCTCCATTAGAAGATGAAGATTGGGTCTCAGACATATTAGAATAGATTGACAATATTCATGAGCAGTAGCGTCCTCTCTTTGGAACCAACACAAAGAATAAAACACAAATGACAACAAAAGAAGAGGAGAAGGGAAGACCCACAAAAAAATAAGAAGGAAGACGACAAAAGAGAAAAGGGAAGAAGGAACATATAGTGACAAAATGATGGGGACACAAATGACCATAACCAAATCCCTATAATCAATAATAAGATATGTCTAGACCCCTAGAGAAGGTGTGCCATCAAAAAGTGGAAGCCAAAAACCGTCTTCTAAATAATGAACATCATCTCCTAGAATTTTAGTGGATTAGGTAGCAGGAACAAAGAAGCATCCTTGAAGTACCTAATAAAAACAAAATAACGTACCATTCTTCTACTCCAAGAGACCAAAATGGAGGAATAATAAGCTTTGAAGACATGCAAGAAGTAATGGTGTTTCAATGAAGGAGTGGCGACGAGCTCAAGAGGGGCCTCTGGGGGGTTATGCACTCACTAGAATAGCTTTGTCTTGCATCTGAATTTCATCCTTCATACTCAACATTTGATTCTATCCAAGTTCTCTCACCAGTAGTTTGTTAAGCAATTAAACATTTTTAACATATACATTCATGTATCTTACATGGAAAAGGACAATTTTTGGAGATCACTTTTAGTGTTGAAAGATACAAAGTACTCAAAAAATAACATCATAGTTAGGGACTTCAATGCGGTCCTCAATAGAAAAGAAAAAAAGGGGGAAGTATTGTTAAAGATATTTTTGGGGAAAGGATGGAGGATCTAATCATTAAGTGGGACATGATTGATATCAAACCATCCAAAGTAAAGTTAACCTAGAATAACTAGAGGCTAGGGCCTGGTCATATATTGGAGAAAATTCTAGTGCAAATCAGTTTCATGCTCTAGTAATATTCAATTAAGTCTTGGATCATCCCATTGGTAATATATATCACAAATAAATCATTATCCAAATCCAAGAATATTTTGATTATGGGCCTCTTCCATTTCATTATAATCCCATTTGGTTATAGTGGTCAGAGGTTCCAAGTATATTAATTGAGGCCTAGCAAGTTTGGATCACAGGTTCCCCAATCTACATCTAGGAGAAAAAAATAAAATAAGTTAAATCATCCTTGAAATCTTGGGTTAAGGTATCCCACATTTCTACATATTTTGATAGGGAATCATTTAGAATGCAACTAGGCAACATCCAAGCTAAAATGGAAAAATAACAAATCATTATTGATTTATAGGCTTCAAAGGCAAAGATCCAACAAAAACTCCAAAGGATAGAAATAAATGAAGAGGTGTTATGGATATTAAATTCCAAGAGCCTGTGGCTTAAATCTAGGGATAAGAATAATTCCATTCTTCCATAAGCAAGGAATATCCATAGTTATAAGAAATAATGTGAAGGAGATAACATGGGAAGATGGACCTATGATCACTGACTTCTAGGAATTAAGAAATGCAATTACAACCTATTTTTTTATTATCTATTCACCGAGAAAGATAGAGTAGACCCTGTTTCTTCAACGACTATGTTGGTAAGTATTCCAGCTATGGTATTAATGGTGGATAACATAGACTTGATGAAACCAATTAAAGAAAACCATATTGTTAATTCCATATAGAATTTGGATCCTGGAAAGGCACTAAGACTTGATGGATTCTCAATCTCACGTGACAATAATTGTAGCCAGATTTAAACAAGTGTCGGAGCTCTTCACCAATGCTTCAAGGGGGAATATCAATCATCAAAAAAGTCAAGTGTTGGGATAGAACATAATTCCTTAGGTAATGTGCTCTATTTCTAGAATCTTACAATTTCCTTTCTTAAAAATTGGTCTTCTTTTAAATACCTAGGAATGCTTAAGACTCTTGGTAGTATTTCTCCTCACTCTTGGAAAAGTATAATAAAGAATATCAAATAAAATCTCAGTCAATGGGGATCACAATGGTTAAACATCGTAGGAAAATTGATTCTAATAAAGTTTGTTCTATCGACACTTTCTATTTATCAATGCTCAACCATGCTAGGCTCAATGGGTGTTATGTATAAAATTGGAAGGGAGATTAGGAAGTTTTTGTGGCAAGGGGGGAAATATAACACCAAGAAATTCCATTTGATTAATTGGAAAATTGTAAGGGCACCAAAATATAGAGGGGAATTGGTGATAAAAGATCCATCCCTCATGAATATTTTTATGGGAGCCAAGATTCTTTGGAGATTAATTTTAGCCAAAGCTGATTGGATGAATAAAATATTATGGAGAAAATATTTCAGGGAGAGCAAGAAGAGATGTAATGATATTATGGGGGAAGTAAATGAATTTCTCATATTTGGAAGCTTCTAAGAGTTGGTTCACCCATAATCCACTCCAAGTGCACATGGATCCCTAGTAATGGAAAATATATCCAGATATGGAGTGACAACATCATGAGAAATAGGCCACTAATTGATAATCCATAACTTCTTCCTTTTAAGTTATGTATGGACGATAAAATTATAAATTATTTTTTTGACATCTCATTGTGGTCAGAGCGTTGAGGTTGATGGGAAGGCTAGTCCTTAAGGGACCCCCTTAGGTTGGTGTGTCTTTTAGTTCCAAAAATTTTCTCAATCCTAAGTGGATGCGCTCCTTGGGATCTTCAATACAGGAACCGATGGGGGTGGGGAGAATTGGATTTCAAAGTTAAATATGGATACCTCCAACAATTTTTATCCCTTCCTCTTCTGCAACAAACTGATCCAATGTGGAACCAAATGTGTCATAGTTATGGAATCCTAAATGTTAATATTTTTTTTTGGACTATAGTGCATGGTAATCTCCTAAAAATAAACAATATACCGAAAAGTGGAATACAGTGACCATCTAGGTGTTCTCTATACTAGAGGAATGGAGAATTAGTTCATCATCTATTTTGTGATTGTTCCTACTCAAGAGAAGTGTGGAAATTTTCCTTTACTTACCTTTGTCATCAATTGATATGGCCTCTCTCTTGGAGGGACATGTTTCCAACATGGAACACTTCTTATAAAGAAACTTTGAAAAATAATACCATCTTCAAAACGATGTGGAATTCCCTCCCAAAATATATTTGTTGGAAGATCTTGCTAACCATAAATAAGGTAGTCTTTAATCAAATTTTGATGAACCCAAATGTAGTGGTGGCTAAGGAAAAAGGGCTTCTTGCAAAACATATCAACACTAGACTTAAACCTTTGACTGATGTGCATTTTTTGTACAAGGATGAGGAAGTATGGTACACTTAGTTTAAAACAATAAAAAAACATCCCCTTAACTCCCTCAAATCATAATCAGAGCACAAGTTAGCAGTGGAAAAATAATTTGGAAGCTTAGTACTTCCAAGATTGGAGAGATAAACAAAACTCATGCTGCATGTTCTTTGATGGAGCTTCAAGAAGAAATATAGTGGTGCTAGGAGTGGGGGGGATGTTGTACTATGTTTTCATTGATGTCAAAGGATTGATGTCAAAGGGTTGATGTCAAGTATTGTCATAGTGATGTGTTTGTATCATTGATATATTGATTATTGGTTATACAATCATTGATGTAATTGTTGTCAAAGGATTGATGTCAAGTGGTTTCATAATGATGTGTTGATATTAAAGGGAGTTGTATCATTGATGTCATGTCATGGTTTATAGGAAGAACTAAATGGATAAACTCCAAAGTGGTCCTCTTATGGTGAAATCCTTCATGGGAAGACACTCTTGGATAAAGTTCTCAAAGTGGTCCCCTTATGGTGAAATCCCTCACAGGAAGACACTTTGTGAAGTCCAAATGGTTAGGTGGTTGAGTAGCCCAACAATGTGGTTAGGGAACCCAAGTTTGATTGAGGAATAATGAAATGAAGATCAATGAATTTTCAATAGAAACTATTCCAGATGGATATTATATGTCATGTTGTTTCTGGTGATATGTGGAACATCACATAACTCCTCATGGGTAGAGATTTATGTCCATGTGAAGTTGGAGAACCCTCATGAGTTATCTAGAAGCCCCTAGAAGGTCAAAGAAGTCAAATTATTCTAGAAGCTCTTAGAAGAAGTTGACTAGTCAAAGTGGTTAGTCATGGGTTAAGTTGTTTCAACAAGAAATAAATTAAAAATAAATTAGTTGCAGCTAGAAGTGGAGAGTTTACTATTTGTGGACAAAGTTGGCTAAGTGGACAAAGTGGCTAAGTGGAAAAAAGTTGATACTTCTAGAGGAAGCTACTTGGAGAGTATAAATAAGAGAGCAAGGGTCTCCCATAAACAACTATTGAACATATTGAATATCGACAAGTGACTAAGGTAACCAAAGGAGATCTAAGGCCAATTTTAGAGGGAAGGTTAAGTAAAGAAGGCCGAAAATTCAAGGGAGGATAAAGTTTTTAATGATGCTTTCTAAGGTATGTTATTTACAGGTCATCTCACCATTTTCTCATTAAATGTTTTTCTATAATTATTCAGATATTGAAATATGGAGGCTATCGAGAAAAAATATCGAGGTAACTGTGATAAAAGTTTCAACTTGTAGCTCATTGTATATTGGTAGTTACACTCTGTGGAAGATTGGGTTTGTGGTTAGTCATGAAACTAGTCTAAAATAGGCGCTCCATATAAAAACATAATAAATTCTTCATAACATATCCAAATTCAATTAGAACAAATGAATTGGTTATAGTAAATTCTATAGTATGTTTTGTACCATTTTCATATCCATACAACAAATATTTCACGTGTGGCATGCTCTACAAGTTCGCTCTCTAGAATAATCTAGAATTCAACAAGGTCTACCATTTTCTCTATATCTCTTTTTCTGGGAGGTTCCAAGTAGTGAAACTTGGAGAATTTGCAGAGAAGACACTGAATAATATAGTGTATAATTTTCAAACCTTTATGTACTATATGTACAAAGTTATTCTTATTGCAAGTTAGGGTTGTTGACTAATCCAAAATTAGTCATGTGAGACTAAAGTAAATTTTGATGAAAATGTTAGTCTCTTGTTGTTGAAGTTAAGGAAGGTTTGCAGGTATGTGATCACATACACTGGGTCTGTTATAGAGTTACATGTATGTTTATATTCATGTTTTGATGGTTACATTTGGTCATGGCATGGTACATGCTTGAGGCTACATAACGGTGAGGTTTGGCACATGGTCTTGTGTAAGGGTTTATGGTATTTGGTTTATGGAGAGTATGGTGTATTGCTAGAGGTATCTTGTTGGTTAACTTGGTGATATTGTGCATATGGTTGATATTTTACTTAATGATTGATCTTTGTGAGTAGATTAGATTTGAATGATGAGAATAGTGAGACCGGTTGAGGTGGCAGGTTTTGTTGTGCATAGTTGATGCACTTGTGTTGGTATAGATGGTTGGTACAGTTTGACAGATTGTTTTAAGTCTACAAGTTGGGTCTTGTACTTGAGGGTTGGATTCCTCACATATCGGTTGGTGTTGAGATACACAGGTTGGGTCTTGCATTGAGAGTTGGTGTTGTATTTCAGTTGGTGCTGATAAAACCCAAGGATTGTAGTCAATAATAAAAAATTAACTGATACATATATCTAGTGTTCCTTGTGTTTTTTATTATGATGGTGCATAGCTCTTCATTTTTAATGTATGTCATTGAGATATATTTACATGCAAGTAACTAAGTATGAATGGAAATAATAAGTAATGATGTTGTGAATGGTGATTGCTAACTAAAGTTTTAAAAGAAGTGTACAAAGAGCCTCACATTGATTCACCCCCCCGCCCCCCTCAGTGTGATCAATGTGTCCAACAATTGGTATCAAAGAAGGACTTGACTATAAGATTTACAAGCTTGAAGGAGATCCATGGACACACAAATAGAAGAAGATTGTGTAGAATTAACTAACAATTATCTTATAGATGAAGAGGAAGATTTGTTGAAGCTCAAAAACAAAATTTTATATTTCTTTGAAGCAAAAGATGTTTTTGATCATGATTTTGATCTTGATTAATACATTAGGGAATCCCTAGAAAAGCACCAAAGGAATGCCATGGAACTAAAGAAAATACTCATGAAACAAGAATAAGAGATCAAGAAACTAAAGGCTCAAGTAAATGAAAAAGAAGAATTATGTGATAAGTTGGAAGCTCAAGTTGTTGATCTCAGAAGGAAAGAAGAGAAGTAAAAAAGGTTCATGAACAACTCAACAATCTTGGATTGTCAAAGATAACCTAATGATAAATCTGTTCTTGGATACAATAAGGAAGAAACACACTATGAAGCTAGCACTTCTAAGAAGCACGATGCAAGTCCTTCATTGTCAAAAGGTGAAAGCAAAGATGCAAGTCAAGCACCTACACAAGTCAAAGGAACTTTCAAAAGAACAGAGCAAGGAAGACACCAAGAATCCACCTTTATACCTCAAAACATGTTCAAAAAAGAGACACCTTCAAGGTGGACACAAAAGCAAAGGTATGCAAATGTTTTTCATGGTCACTGCTTCTCATGTAATGAATATGGTCACAAATCTTTGGATTGCAGACATTATGCAAGGAAATATGTTGGAAGGTTCTGTAACACCCTAAGGTGTTGGAGATGCAATCAAGTGGGACACATTGTTGCCATCAATGATTGGTGTTGACATCAATGTTGGTGTTTCCATCAATGCCAAAGGGGGAGATTTTTGTACTATGTTGTCGTTGATGTCAAAGGATTGATGTAAAAGGGTTGATGTCAAGAATTTTCATAGTGATGTGTTTGTATCATTGATATATTGATTATTGGTTATATGGTCATTGATGTAATTTTTTTCAAAGGTTTGATGTCAAGTGGTGTCATAATGATGTGTTGATATTAAAGGGAGTTGTATCATTGATGTCATGTCATGGTTGATAGGAATAACCAAATGTATAAACTCCAAAGTGGTCCCCTTATGGTGAAATCCCTCATAGGAAGACACTCTTGGATAAAGTTCTCAAAGTGGTACCATTATGGTGAAATCCCTCACAAGAAGATGCTTTGTGAAGTCCAAATGGTTAGGTGGTTGAGTAGCCCAACAGCTTGGTTAGGTAACCCAAGTTTGATTGAGTAATAATGTAATGAATATCAATGAATTTGCAGGAGAAACTATTCTAGATGGATAGTATATGCCATGTTGTTTCTGGTGATATGTGGAACATCACATAACTCCTCATAGTTAGAGGGTTATGGCCATGTGAATTTGGAGAACCCTCATGAGTTAAGTAGAAGCCCATAGAAGGTCAAAGATGTAAAGAAGGTGAAAGAAGTCAAATTATTCTAGAAGCTCCTAGAAGAAGTTGACCAGCCAAAGTGGTTAGTCATGGGTTAAGTGGTTGCAACAAGAAAACAATTAAAAATAATTTAGTTGCAACTAGAAGTGGAGAGTTTAATATTTGTGGACAAAGTTGGTTAAGTGGAAAAGGTTGCTAAGTGGACAAAGTGGTTAAGTAGACAAAAGTTGATACTTCTAGAGGAAGCTACTTTGAGAGTATAAATAAGAGAGAAAGGGTCTCCTATAAGAAAATATTGAGAATATTGAATATCTACAAGTGACTGAGGTAATCAAATGATATCTAAGGCGAATTTCAGAGGGAAGGTGAAGTAAAGAAGGCCGAAAATTCAAGGGAGGATAAAGTTTTTAATGATGCTTTCTAAGGTATGTTATTTACAGGTCATCTCACCATTTTCGCAATAATTTTTTTTATAGAATGATCCAGATATAGAAATATGGAGGTTGTTGAGACAACATATCCAAGTAACTATGATAAAACTTTTATCTTGTGGGTCATTGTATTTTGGGAGTTACACTCTGTGGAAGATAGGGTTTGTAGCTAGTCCTGAAACTATTCTAAAAAAAGTGTTCCAGATAAAAACGTCATAACTTATTCATAACATATCCAAATTCAGTGAGACCAAATGAATTGGTTAGAGTATAATATGTTGTATTTTTTATACCATTTTCAGATCCATACAACAAATATTCCTCACGTGGCATGCTCTACAAGTTTGCTCTCTAGAATAAGCCAAAATGTAGCAAGGTATGCCATTGTTTCCATAACTCCTTTTATGGGAGGTTCCAAGTAGTGAAACCTGGAGGATTTGTAGAGAAGACATTGAAGAATATAGTCTATAATTTTCAGACCTTTATGCATTACAGGTACAGAGTTATTCTTGTTGCAATTTATGGTTGTTGACTAATCCAAAATTAGTCATGTGAGACTAAAGTAAAGTTTGATGAAAGTGCCAATCTCTTGTTGTTGAAGTTAAGGAAGGTTTGCAGGTCTGTGATCACATACACCAGGTTTGTTACAGAGTTACAGGTATGTTTATATTCATGTTTTTATGGTTACATTTGATCATGACATGGTACATGCTTGAGGCTACATAACAGTGAGGTTTGGCACATGGTCTTGTGTAACAATTTATGGTATTTGGTTTATGGATAGTATGGTGTATTGCTAGAGGTATCTTGTTGGTTAAATTGGTGATATTGTGCATATGGTTGATAGTTGACTTAATGATTGATCTTTGTGAGTAGATCAGATTTGGATGATGAGATTGATGAGATTGGTTGAGGTGACAAGTTGTGTTGTGCATAGTTGATGCACTTGTGTTGGTATGGACCGTTGGTACAATTTGACATATTGCTTTCTTTCTACAAGCTCGGTCTTGTACTTGAGAGT
>ML784175.1:122328-134275 GCA_009831015.1 Picea engelmannii
TGTATTCTAGAATAGACTTCAATTTGACGTATCCAGTTATCTAACTTTTCAGCGTTAACTTCTCCATTATAAAGTGGCAACTCAAATTTTATATCAAGCTTTAATGAAGGAATTTGCGAAGGAGTTTTACCATGCCCATTGGGTAGATGTTTCGAACTGGTAGAAGAAGAAGAAGATGATGATGGAGGAGGAGAGGGTGGTGGAGAAGCACCATTCCCTCCATCTCTGTTTGGAGACTTGTCACCACCGCCTCCCTTATGCATTGAAGGGTTAGAGCCTTCACCTTGCGACATCATGTTCCATTCCATCATAACCTTCATCATATCTCTCAACTGTATGATAGTCTGCCTGAAGTCTTCTTCTTCATTCAGAACACGTTCATGGTCTTCGACATGAGCCATGCTTGGTGAATGTCTCTCTGCAACTTGCGGTGAATGAAACTGCTTCCTCCTTGTCGTATAAGAACTTGGCTCCATAATTTGACCTTCTCCTCTTGTGAGTTTCAACCTTGTGAGCATCAGAAACAAAACTTGCAAACAATCACGTCTTCAAAACAAGTGCTCTGATACCAACTTGATCTAAAAATGAAGAAGACTTGAAAAACTTGAATAATTATTGCAAGTGAAATGTTATGTGTTTAAAGCAACAGGATCAATTTGCAACACATAAATTAAGGATTACTTATGCAAAATACACATAGACAGTAGCATAAACATTGAACATAAACACATGTGCACAACAATTGATAAAGGAGTTCACCCCTCTTATGGGCTACATCTCCTGGTCCAACTTCCAATGGATCATTATTATTAATTGCTCAAAACATGCTCAAAAACATGTCTTACAATGCTCAAACTGACAAACCGACTGCTCCAATGGCTTCCCAGCATCCCAAAACCCCTATCTGGGCTCTTTCGGCACCTCAATCGGTCAAAAAATGAAGAAGTTAGGCCTCCTGGAAGTCTCCCTCTTCAAGCTTGCTGTCTCTGGTTCTACAATTCGCACTCCCCCTTCAGTGAACCTGGCTCACACGCTCTTTTAAGTGTAAAAACCTGGCACTGGGCACAACCATGCCAACGGTGCAAACCGTAGGATGGTTAAGGCACCTCCAGCCCCTAACTGCCTCGGCACCTGGGCATATGGCCATGTGACCTCGCGCATTGGCAAATGGTGGTTAAACCATTTGAAACCGTGCAATTTCTGTTTGGGTCCCGCGCCAACATTTAACACACGTTTACATAGAGCTACGGGTCATGGTTTCAAACCCTACGCATATATATAAAATACATTACAATGTAATGTATTGCAATACAATGCAATACAATGAAATGCGGGCGCAAAACGGTCGGGCAATATGTTATATGTGGGTCATATGTAATATAAAACGACCATGGGTTGGGGCTTAGCCCTGGCCCGACCCCCCGCCCGATATACAACACTTCAAACATATATATAATGTTTCCCGTAATGCTAACAAGGAACAAACGGTGGTATAATGGTTAGCGGAGGTGCATGAAGGCGTTAGTGTTGGGGGAGGTCCCGGGGTCGAACCCCGCGGACTCCCAAACAATTTCATACAACCAAATAAACAAATGAGGGGGACACGTGGTGCCACGGGATTGGGCCACGTGTCCTCATATTACTTGCCACCAACCGGACACGTGTCATCACATCATTCACCTCTAACAACCAACCGGATCCTTCCACGTCATCAGATGCCACATCATTGTACGGATGGTATGGCCCTGCCACGTCACCGTACGGACTGTACAGACTGTACGGACAGGTACAGTCAGCATCCAAAAATTTTGCATGTTTGGCTTGGCGGACAGATCGCGATATCTCCTCCATACGAACTTCGTTTGAGAAAGTAAATATATCGTCGGAATCAGGAAGACGAGACAGACGCAATGGCACTGTTTTCGTCGCATTCCGAGCACTTTGAAAATTGAGCAAAATTTGATCCCCTGATCACAGGATATCGTCCATCATCCTCATGAAAGTGGCTGGAGCATTTTTCAAACCAAAGGGCATGACCAACCATTCAAAAAGGTGTTCCTTTGACTTGAAGGCGATCTTCCATACATCTGTCTATTCTATCGGGACTTGGTGGTAGCCAGACCTAAGATCAATCTTATTGAAGTATTTGGCCCCCGTGAGTTGATCAAGTAGGTCATCGATTCGGGGAATCGGGTACCGGTTTCTGAATGTCATTTTATTCAGCGCCTGGTAATCAATACAGAGTCTCCAGGTTCCATATTTCTTTTGTACCAGCATGATTGGGCTCCCGCAAGTTGATGAGCTTGGATGGATGTGCCCCTTATGGAGCAGTTCTTGGATCTATCGCTTGATCTCCTCATTCTCTAACAAAGAGAGGTGATAGACTGGCCCATTGGGTAGTGGTGCATCGGGGGTTAGATCGATGGGGTGCTTGACCTGGCAGTGTAGAGGTACCCCTGTAGGTGAGGATAAGATATCCGAGTATTCTTCCATGACCTTATCTACTTTCTTCTACTGTGTGGAGAGGTCGGCCACAGAGTCCCTAGATGTGGCTGTGATCTTTCGCTTATTATGAGAGCGAATCACGAAGAAGACAAACTTCCACGTCTGAGAGATGACGTTCCTGCATTGCTTAGCAGAGATCAAGGAAATAGCACTAGGTGGGACTGCCTCGGGTATCCTGTACAATTTCCTATTCAAAGTAATAATAACACTACGAGGCCTAGACTCATATACAACATGACATTTCCATAAATAAGGTTGGCCAAAAAGAACATCACAAACTTCAAGAGGAGCAACATCACACAATACCTCGTCTTTGAAGGGCTTAATGTCGTATGACATGGATGATTTTAAGGATGGAAATTTATTTTAAAATGTAAAAACCTTGGCAAATCTTACTAATCTTTCATATGCCAACTATTAAATATTTGGCGATATTTTTGTAAAAATATTCAAATTTCTAAGGATTTTATATAGTTTGTATAAAAAATTTGCGATTTGTAAGGTAAAATAATTTTATCCTGTAGAATTTGGGCGAATAATTTTTAGAATAGTGAATCTTGTTTTGGGAAAAACCATGGAAACTTAGCCCATGAGAGAAATTTATCCCCTAAAATCATCCATGTCATATGACAATCGACACTGTTGGCTAACACGAAGATCACTTCCTTGGTGGAGGCATCCAATGGTGTAGGGTTGTGGGTGCGGCGTTGTTGACAGGGCCAACCGCTTGAAGACCTCTGCTGAGATGAGGTTCTTCTGGCTACCTCTATCAACGATGAAGTGCAGCGGGGTGCCTTTTACCCACATCTGTGAATGGAAGAGGCGCTCTCCTTCTTCTAGCTTGTCTGGTTCACTAGGTTGGAGATTAGTGGTAGCAATAGTTGCACTAGGTTCCACGTCAATAATTTGTCTTCCCCTTTCTGGTTCTGGCTCAGAGTCAGAATCTGCATCTGATTCAAAGGATTTCACTTCGGCTACCAACGACTTCTTTGAGTGACAGTCAGTAGTGTTATGCCAAGGGCTCTTATGGAAGTCACACCACTTCCCGGTGTCTTTCTTTGTCTTTTCGATGTCCTTCTTTGCTTGCGGCTTGGACTGGTTGTCCTGATACTGTCCATATTTTCTCTGTCCTTTGTTCTATGAGTTGGGGCTGCCCTTTCCTAGCTTTTGTTGTGAGGGGTTCCCAGGCCCAAATAGCCGCGTCTTTTGTTTGAGCTTCTGCTCGATTTTGACTGCATATATGTAGGCCACCCCCAAGGATGAGATGTCCAGAAATTCCATTTCAGTTTGGATGTATCTATGCAAAGCACCACGATACTTGAGCACCATATGTCGCTTTGAATCTTTGATACCCAGCTTGGTGCGCAAGGTATGGAAGATATTTGTGAAATCTGGCACTGCTTGGTCTCTTTATTGCCGCAGTGTGGTCCATTTGGTATACAGGTCGTCATAACTTCTAATAGTGTAGTATTGTTCCTTAATAGCATCCCTGAAGGATTCCCAGGTGGTCGTGACTGAAAATAGTGAGGGTTCCTCTATTTCCTTCTGCTCACAGAAAGTTTCCCATCAATCTTTGACGTGGGGAGTGTCTTTGAGGAGTGAAAAAGTAATCTTTTCTCTATTCGAAAAGTTATGGATAGAAAGATACCCTTATAGTAGATTCAACCACTTGTCTACAACATCTACGTCTATCTAACCTTAAAATATAGGAATATCAAAGTTTATTTTTACCTTGAAGGGGGCGGTGCCTCCGTTCGAAGAAGATGTATCGCCTGTTGGTAGCTGCCGAAGGATTTGCACAAAACTATCCATCATCTTGTTCCTTTGTTGCGTGAGGGATTCCTCGATCAACAGTTTGAAAGGATCTCATGTCCTGCCATCTTTATTTTCTCCTACCATGAGAGGTTGCTTGGGCATGCGAGATCTTTTGTCCTCAAGAGAAACAAGCTTGAGACCCAACTCTTTGTACTCCGACCTCATTGGGGACATGCATTAAGACGACAAGGAGCAGACTGCTCTGATACCACTGATCCATATTTTATGAGAAAAATGAAATGAATACATATTATTAATATGTGCTTAACACAAAATAACACAGATAGAGTAAAACTAGTTTTCTATTAATAAAGAAATAAGCTGGAAACTATAAAATGTAGCGGAAACAAGCTTGCTGGAATGGTGGCGGCTTATCTCTGAGAAGAGATGTGACGGTTGCGCTCATTCACAAGAAGATGATTACAATGAGGCTCTGAAGGCCTTTTTACAATAAGAAGGAATGTTAAAAACCCTATACATCCAAAAACCTATCCCTAGGAGATGAAGCGCCAAAAGTCATGTGGGCCCCGTTTGGGTAAGTTAGTACATCAACTTCCTGGGGTCGTAACTTTTGCATACGATCTCCATTTTAGGTGTATGATATCCCGTTGGAAAGGTATCATCGAGGAGATTCATTTTAGGCACAATATCAAAGAAACTTTGATATTGCAAACCTATTTTCCCAAAAAACATCGTTTAGGGCCTCAAAAAGGCTTCGAAAGTGAAAACTGCTAAAAATAGTAAATTACCAAAATTGTCAGTAAACTCTTTTGAGCCAGTTGGAAACGGTGGGTGGCCACCAATATCCATTTGGATCAATCCACCAGGAATCCATTGATGCTATGGAAGACTACTACAACAACATCATTCCTGAAATTCAAGTAGACATTGTGAGTCTTGAAAATGATGCCATGGGAGGACAAATACCCCGGATGTTGTAGTGGATGTGAAATTCATGCTTCTTCTTCTCGAAACTGGATCAACACATGCCAAAGACACTAAATATATCCACACTTTCAATCTCTATTATCATGTGAAGACAATCCTAGATAAATCCATCACTGCCAGGGATGCTACTCAAACGAAGATGGCCAGTAAAATCGAATACATTCAGCTTTAGAACCAGTTGTTGGACAAGAAACTCAATATCATGGCTACTAAACAGGGAATCATCTTTAGTGTTGATGGAGAGGAAACCACCCAGGTTCCTGGGATGCTCCTCCTTCTTCTATTTAATTTTATGTCATGCTATCTCCCTTCTTTATTATATATGGCTATAGATTTAAGAGCCCTAATCCTTAGAATTCTAAAAAAAAATCGAACAACTCTTGTAATAAGTTTTGGGACAATTTTTGTAAAACTTTTGTGGATGGCCTTTCTTTTGATATATCCTGGGAAGAAAGTGTTGGGTTTGTATTTTGATGTTTTATTGTGATGGTTGAATCCTTTTTGCACCGATATCATATATGCTATTAACCATTTTGAAGGAGTTTTCAAAGGATTTTGTATCAATTCATCATGGATTTCTATCAGGTATGTGTAATCGATGTTTTACAATGTTTTTAAGCTAAATTCAGTTCAGTTTGATGTTTATAAGGATCTAAAATGTGATATGTGTGTAATATGGAAAATTTGCAGTCTGAGCCTCCATCCGGTACCTCATCCGACACTTCATCCAACACCTCATCTGGTAAGCGATCCGGTATGCGATCTAACACTCGGAGCGCGGGGGAGTTGGCGGTTGGTATATTGGCGACCTGTGATGGGGGAATCGATGTCCTGGGTTTTTTTCCTCCTTGTGTCCTCCAGCTACAGAGCTCATTCCATCTCATATTAGGTGGTTATGCTAATCGTTGAGTGGCTCATGGATTTTCAAGAAGACAAAGTTGTTAGAGCGCATTTAATGGATTTGTCATTTTTAGAGGAGATCGACCCTTCCAGTGGTCGACCTCTTGAACTGTATTCGCCTATAAATACCACTAGTAGTGGCAAGACCACATGGAGGAGAAAGAGAAGACAAAATTTTTAAGAAGACGTTTTCATTGTGTAATTCAGACATATTTTGCAAACTTGTGTTCAGACTGCATTTTTTTAATTAATGACAGAATCGTGTTGATTTGAGCATGTGTTTCATTGTTGAAGAGTAGCCACGACCTACTGGGGAGCCCACCATTGGTCTCGGTGACTGTATAGATAGATATATTGTGTATTTCATTTTCTTAGTTATAATTTACTTCGTTTTCTTTGTTGGATGTATTTTGTAGTTTTAAATACTGTGCATGTTGTTGTGATTTAATTGTCTAATTCATCTTTTGCAGATTGCTTATAGGAGCTGGATATTTGTCATGCTATGTTTCTTATTTCTTAACAGTTGGCTTGCAAGTTACTAACTTAGATGATGTACTAAATTTTTAAATTGGTTTCTGCAAATTAAAACAGAGTAGTATTTAAAACAGAGGATTAGTGTAGACAGAGTTTCTTTTGCAAGCTTCGATGGATAAATAATTGCAAGTTTTATTAGTTGTAATTAAGCTAGATTTAATTCTCAGTTCAGTCATGTTTTCATGGATCTATTTGGTTTATTATTTTTTCTTTAGTATGCTAGGATAAGAATAGATTTCGGGATTATGTTTGTAAAATCATTCTAGTTTGAAATCTGAGTTTGAATTATATGATTAACCCAGTTTAATCAATAAAATCTCAGTTATAGATTTGAGTTGCAATTTTAATTAGAAGATTGAATTTGAATGAAGATTCTTAGTCATAAGTTTATAAGTTTGTAAACTTGCTTGAGTTAGCATAATTGTGTGTTTGAATTAGTATAGGAGTATTTTTAATCATTGATGATTGATGCATGAAATTTAGAGATCACATGGATTTTCAGGATACTTAGTGTTGCTTCTATGATAGCAAAGCTTTCGTTAGATTGCTTGATTCACACCTTCCATTTCTCTATAGAAGTCAGAATTGAATTAATTTCTCTTGAGCTATCATTAATAGTCAGATGTCATCATGATGTTATTCGACACTGAAGACATAATCATCATCTTTGAATTATTTTTTCCTGTTATTGCAAATTTTGAATAGTTTTGATTAATTAGAATCTGAATAGAGTCATGATGCTTTTTGATTAAGTAGGTTAATATTTCTCCTTTGAAAAATAGAAATAATTATGAGTTTTGTTTTAAGAATAGAGTTTACTTGCTAAAATAGTTTTGATAGGTTAGTTGTTTGTTTGCTTATTTTTCTAAAGATAAAAGATCAGAAGTAATTTACGTGTTTTTGCTCATTAGGTTGAATAGATCAACTTGTTTAAAGTAGTTTATGATTTGCTTCTTTAGAAATAATCCATCGATCCATTGTTGAAGCTGCTTAGGCTAAATAGTTCAAGATCATTAATAGGATTTGTTAATTGATAAAAATAAAAGAGTCATTTCTTAAGTAGATTAATCCTTAGATAGACCATCCCCTTAGATAGACAATACTTCCATTAGCTTTTCTTCCTTGGCCCATACAGTGCCACAACTCTAAGTTTACTTACCCCGGGTTGACAATTTAATTGAGGTGTTTAGTGCATATAGAATAGCCATCAGCAAGCTCGATGAAGCATTTGTTCTACTGTTGGATTGGTTTCCCTCATGGAAACCCAGTAGTAGAACATTTGTAATTATATTTTTTCCTTCTTATTAATATAATTTCATTAATTATCGAGGGTTTCATTCTTGTGACACTCCACGGACTTTGAACCCCTGAATCTCTTCTCCTCCATCCGCAAGAGAATTCCTTGCTACAAAGGGACTGATCAATTCCACATGGCTAAGAAGGAGAGGGTGCAGACCCCCTCATATAGTAAATTCATATCCAATGAATCACCAAGAGTAAAATGTATGAGGCCAACCTTCGAACCACCGCAACACCTATGAGATCAAATCTTTCAAGATGAGCAACAATCTGACAAATCGATGGATGTAGAAGTAGAAACCTCGCATCCATAAGTGACTTGAATGTGGGAGCTAGGAAAATGCATCTCACAATCCACTACATATCCAGGGTATGTATTATTCTCTTCCAGAGTAGGATAAAACATTCAGTTCATGAAATACCATGCCTTAATAGGAAAATGTTTAGGGCTTTGTCCCTCTGAGCGTGACCTCATTAAATGGATCAAACACTGGTGGAATCCTAAAGGCCACTATGACCTGCAACTGAGCTCAAAAGGTTTTTTCACAATCATTTTCTTCAATCTGGAAGACAAAGACCGAGTATTTGAGAATGGTCCATATTTCTACAATTCAAGTGGACTATATCTCAGATTCTAGATGGATCGCTTCGACCCATAAAAAGAGGACTTATCTTATGCAGCTATCTGGATACGCCTCTACTCTCTACCACAAGAATTCTGGTTGGAAGAAATTTTGACAGGGATAGGAAATACCCTCATAGCCTATGTAAAATTCTTGGAGGCAACTAGATAGCATAGATACACCTCATATTCTCACATATGTGTTTATATGAATATCTCCAAATCTTTACAAATCTCGCTAACCCTCTAATATTAAGATGAAGAATGGGCACAAATCATCGACTATAAACACATCCCCTTTAGGTGCAAGAAGTTCCATGAGAACATACATCTCTTCCAAGATTTTCCTCTCAATCCTCCTCCCCACATTTCCAAGGAAGACTAGAACAAACAGAAAGAAGGATTCACGCAAGTACAGGGAAGGAAGAAATCAAACCCTTGGAAAACAAATCAGATGCAAAACAAGAAACCCAACACAAGAAACAAGTTTGAAGTATTGTCTAGGCTGTCAGATTCACAAGAGGTAGAAAACCATATCAACGTGACAACAGAGGGTTAACCAAAGGTAAGGATAAATCCCAAAAATGGTATTGGAACAAATTATTCCATCTAACTCCCTTGTTCAAATGGATATGACCCCTTGTGTAAAAGATGGTGGGGACTTGGAAATAATTGTAGATGAAAGAGACATAACGAATACTGACGTAGAAAAACTTAAGTAAGCCTACAATAAAAAGGAATTGTAGATCCTTCCACATGAACAAATATATAAAGTGCATAAATTCTATATTGACTCTACAATAGGCTCCACCTCTCGTTCCATAGGGGGATGAGGCATTCAAATAGATATGGGCAAAGAAATCATTAAAATACCCAAGGAGGGAAATAGGCACGAACGTGGATCTACTCAACAACTCATCTAAGAGGTCGTTAGCTTCATGATTAATTCAAGGTAGATTCAAAATTTAAACAAATGTTTCTTACCACCCCCCAATCCTTCTCAATGAAGATTATTTCTTGGGATGTAAGAGGACTCAATGGGAGAACAAAACAAATAATTCTCTGAAATAGTATCATGGAAAAAGATCTGAATATATATTCATTCAAGAAACAAAATGTGCAGGTAAAACGATAGAAGATGTACTTGTCAGGTGTTGGAGGTAAAGAAAATTTATATTTAATGACTCAAATGGAGCATCAAGAGATATTGATATTCTTTGGAGCCCCACCACAGTGGTTCTGGAAAATTTATTTGCAACAACTTGGAAGATATCAGTTTGTTATCAAGCCATAGGCTCCAGCAAAGAAGAATCCTCACAAATGCCTATGGACCCCAATCACCATAGGAAAAACACTACTTCCTAAAAAGTCTTTTAGCCTTGATAAATCAGATAGGAGAGAAATGTTGGCTAATAGGGGGAGAGTTTAATATCATCACCTCTCTGGAGGAGAAGCAAGGGGGATTTAGAATATTAGACAAAGACAATGAAAACTTTCAAAAACTGATCGAAGATCTTCACTTAATTGACATTGAAGCTTGCAATGGCATCTTCACCCGGACGAACAAACGCTCAAAGTCGAATCAGGTTGTGTGCCAGCTATCTCAGTTCCTTGTTTCAGAGTCTCTAATGCTAGAAGGATCTCTACTGGAAGTAAACATTCTCCCCAAAGCAGGGTCTGACCATTGGCTAGTTCAGTTATGGATGGACACCATCTCTACTCCAAAGTTCAAACCCTTCAGGTTTGAAAAATTGTGGCTAACTCATCCATATTTTCAGGAGCTTGTCAATACATGGTGCTCACAAATAGATACTACACATGGCACCTTAATGTATAAGTTTCAACAGAAGTTGAATAGCTTCAAGCAAAGTATGAAAAGTTGGAACAAAAATGTTTTTGGCAACATCTTCCAAGCTCAAAAATCTATTGAGCAACGACTGGAAGAAATCCACAAGGAATACATTTCACATGGGCCTGGCAAATCCCCGAAAACAAAAGAAGAGTCATTGAAAAAATAGTTTGAGGAACGATACCAGTAGAAGGAAACTCTATGGCCTCAAAAATCAAGAGTGCAATTGTAACACACTTGACCCCTAAATTCTATTTTAAGGAGTGGGACATCATAATTTCATTTTCCTTAACTATCCCAAATCCTAATTCTTGGATTTCTATCATGTCCTTCTCATATAGAACTCTCCAACCACTGCCTTGTTGATGAGCGAAATTGACCGTCCGTCAACTGGGAGAGTGGAACCGGTTCGGGGTTGTCTAAATAACCCAAGCCGTTTGGAATGAACCACCCTGACGAGTTTAACGGCCATGTTGGCCGCTCTAAGGGCTTTAAGAGAACCAAAGAGAAAACTAAACTAAACTAATTAATCTATCTAAAACAAATAAAACTAACTAAAACTAACTAAAATCTAATAAAACGAATTAAACTAACTAAAACTAATAAAACAAATTAACTAAAAATAAAAGAAACTAACACACTAATCTAATTAAAACAAACTACTAAATTAAACTAAAATTAAATATAACTAATCTAACTATTATATACAATCTACTAATTACTATTATAATAACTCAAATCAACTATCTAATTAACAGCTGCAATATTACGTATTCACAAATATACACTATAAACAATCTACAGATTTAATTAAAACCTGCAAAACTCATGTGTTTTCTGCCCTAAGATAGCCAGGAATCTTTTTGATTTTATATTTTATGAAAAAGAAATAAACATTACTGAAATTAAACAATGTAATATATTTACTGAAATTAAACGATCTAATATAAATCTAATTAAGCTTATATCTAAATTAAACTACTTAATGAAAACAATAAACAAAATACTAACTGACCTGGAAACGCTCCAAGTCTGCCCTGTGTGTGATGGCTTCAAAGCTGGTCGGAGGAAGTAAACTCGCACTGGTTAATCCCAAAGTTTTTCGTAAACGATAAGTTGTATTGCTCTTTGAGTGTTAACAGGACAAACAAGACATAAAAAGAATCATAACAATCTTATGATTATAAATCTTTGCAATAAGGGAAACCTGTTATGCAAAAACTTATATTTAACAATTCAATTAATGAAGAAGATAAACCTATCATTCACAAACTGAATTGGACAATTATTATGTCTTTTATACACTTGGAAGAAACCAGATATAAATTGCAGTGATTAAAATTATATCATTTGCACTTGATTTAGATAGCTAAAGTAGTCATAAACCAGATACAAATTGATATACACAACATGAAACAAAATGTTGATATAATGAGAAGCTAAAGTTGTGACAAAACACCAAATTCTGCTTCAGT
>ML784175.1:165482-216654 GCA_009831015.1 Picea engelmannii
AATAGATCCTTCTGATATAAATAGTCTTCCATCTGCATCTTCCATAACTGGTAGTTTTGGCCATTAAATTTCTCGACCCTAAACTTTCCATCTTCCGACATTGCTCCCACTCGAACCAAGAACCCTCTTTTCCTGCGAGTTACACTGATACCAGTTGTTAGAAAAATAGGACCACGGAGCAATAAAATAAAACAAATGAAGAAACAAAACACAGAAGACACACAATACAAGATAGACACATATTTACGTGGTTCACCCAGTGTGGGCTACGTCCACCAGATAAATTGCCAAGTCCTTCCTTTATTATTATCCAGCAAATGAAGGGATACAACCTACAGCAAAACCCGATGTAAATTCCTCTTCTTTTTATCACAGTCTCCTCTCTCAGAATAAAATATTCACCATCATACATAGCCGCAATACATTTCCCTCATAAAAGAGGGTTTCCTTCTAGGGCAAAAAAACCCTAACATAATCTCTATCGTTAGATCTGCGACCTTATAATGAACGGTCCAAATTTACAATGAAATTACAATATACTTTTACAAGGCAATTTTTGCTTCGGGGGCTTCGTCCCCGAACCCCCGCTTGCCCCCAGACCCCCCAGCCGAGGGGATAGCCCCCCCCGGACCCTGCAGTGGGGGTACCCCCCCTCTGCACTCCCCCGCGTGGAAGAGTGTACATAATTCTGGGGTGTAAATACTTCATGGGGTATAAACACAGCTGAAAAGAAAGGACCTCTGAATCAGGAAGATAATCGGGCTCCACAACCAACAAATATTTGACCCTTTATTTTGGGGTCATGGTGGCTGCGAATAATTCAGCCATAAGGGCTCTCGTGGTAGTTTCTTCGGCGAATTTGTCTATGAAATACTTTTGGAACTTAGTCTAGCTAGTTATGGATCCTACTAGAAAATTAAAATACCATGTGAAAACCGAGTTCTCAAACGTGTAGGGGAAAAGTCTGCATACTACGTCCTCATGTTGAATGTTCATAAGCCTGATCGCGAGTATGAATTTCTTGATATGATCTTTGGGCAATCCTGAGGTTTCACGATCATACTTAGGGAGCAAGTTTTTCGGGTGCCGAGGGAGATTGTTTATTGTTCCTAGGACAACCACGGTGTCCCTGGTCAACCAAGGTTGGTTGTCTTGAAGTGGAACTTCTCTCTCCTCCTCATGACCGTTGTTCCCTTCCATATCTTCAGAGTTAGAGTCAATCTCTTCCTCTTCCTAAAGGTCGTTAGGTTCGGAGATGTCATCGACTGGCGTCTCAGGTATGAGGTCAAGAGGTTCTTGGATTTCAGTGATCGCAAAATCTATTAAGTCTTTGACGAAATGTACAAAAACTTCGTCGGGAGTGCTGACTACTAGTCTGCTTTGTTGTTTTCTTCGAGGGAGGATGGGGGTGAAGGGAAACACGTTGATTTGTCGGGCGTATGCTCTGGTAATCCTTCTAAATGAATTCACTTCCTCGTTAGGGAGGTCTTAAGGTATTTCAGGGTGAAGATATACTTCCTCAGAGTGGGGTGATTTATCCGCTTCGGGAGTACTCGGTAAAGGTGGGTTGTCTGTTGGATGACTATCCATGCATGTGGGTCGTTATGAATCTATAGGCTGTTCGAAATGTCAAGAAAATTTCATAGCTAGCCATTCATTCTCAGACCCTCCTTCTAGCTCCAATTCTGTTGATGGGACCTAAATCCCATGACTCAACAGCAGGAACCAAACCCGCCACCAAGGCCCAATTAGACTTTGCAGCGTTTGGAGTGGAATGGTTCTCCAAATCTTATGATCTAGCCAAATTATCGCTGAGATTTTGTGTTTTCGGGTGAAGGCTCTTCCTTCACTTGGGATAAAGTCTTCTCTATATTCTCTCTTAGATGGGGGCTGGTACAAGATATGCAAGCCAGTATAAACCAACTTGATAAAGACAGAACAAAAGTTTTAACTATTGGGAAAGGGTCGAGCTTGGGATAACCCGTTGCTCGATCATGTAGACAACGATCTTATGCCAGAGGGCCTAGTACTAATACTCTAACCGAACAAGCATCCAACTACTATCTAAGAAAACTACTTAATAGAAAGAAAACGTATATGTAATCAAGATCATGGCAAGAAAATTAATTCATCTACCAAGAAACTCATCACATAGCGGAGGTAAACTACTTAGCATAAAGAAAAAGAAACACATATGTAATCAAGATCACGATAAGCAAAATAATTCATCTACCAGGACATTCATCACATAGAAGCACAACGATTTACTTTCATCATTTAAAGCAAAGAACATCAAAACATTACACTAGATAACTTGACAATAGAATTAATTTCACTTACTCATTCACTGCAACATTCATGGAACAGGAAAGGAAGTAATTCTTCTCCAACTCCAATCACATACATCTGATGAAAAATAGCTCGTCTTTGGTCCAGAAGGTCTTCTTAATTCATAGTAGTCTCAAAATAATTATCAACAACCAAAAGAAAATCCTTCTTACAACAACCATCGACCCCTTGACCATCGGTCGATGTCCCTATTTATAATATAAAGTATTAATAGTAATTAATGGTAAAATACAATTTGAGCTAATCAAAAATCGCCACGTGGCATTATCATCTAACAGTCCACCCGAGTTGTTTCTTGAAAAGGGTGGACTCTTTCATAATCAGACCATCTGATAAAGAGTTCTTCACAGGTGTTGGCCCATGGAAATCTGTGTTGTTTCATTGAGGCCGCATATATTCCCCTGTTGTCTATTGCATGCGCCCGATACTTTGTGAGGTTGAAGTTCAATTTCTGAAGCATGGTTCTAGATTTGATTGGATGTCCTGCGAACTGCTATACTTAACCTGGATTTGCATCAGTGACCCTTGCGCATTCTTCGACCCATAAAGCATCTTTTTCGGCGCATAGCTTGATTATTTAGTTTAGATTGATAAACATGTCGGGGGTACCATACTCGAGGAGTCTGATGTCTTTCATTATTTTATTGATTTTATCCCAGTGCATCTGACACCTAGCCCATTGTTCTTGGATTTCTTCATGTGGGATTCAAGACATTTTGGCCCAGTATTCGGCTGATCGCTTCATGTGATTGAGACTTCTTTTACTTACTAGCCGAATGTCGTGGTATTATTTTTCTCAGCCTTTCTGGACTGCCTCAATAAACTTGAGCCTCTCCACCACCTGCTATGCCTTCTCATACCATTGCTCCATTTCCTTACATGTTGCAAGTGCCATGAGAGTGTCTTCCTGGAATTCGGGTATATTCGAGATTAATAGGTGTCTTTTCTTCTTGAACTCATTGTAAACTTTACCAAACTCATATTTTAAATACACAACTGTCTGTGTAGCACCCTTATAGTAATTGGCAAGATTGCACAAGTGTTCGAGCTCCTTTTGGGTGGCAGCAAGTTCCTTTTCATATCTCCTGGCTCTGTCCTGGGCAGCCTCTGAGAGGGCTTTTCCCACACCAATTAGATCAGATGTACGGGCGTCTGCTGGATCGATTAATTTCTCCTCAGTGACAACTATGATGGATTGATCCAGGGTGATTCTTCTCTTCTTTGCAATCCTCTATACGATATCCTTTCTCTTTTGATCATAGGAGATCGCATAGATGTCTGCGACCTCCTCTACCGAGTCTGGTATCTATTGATAGCCCCATGTGAGATTGTTTCCCAATCCTCCTATAGTGTATATTTTTTCGAGAGTGGGCTCTCAAACTTCTTCGTTCTTCCTTGTAGATCCAACTTCTACTTGTTTCTCACCGGGGATCTAGTTATTGGGAAGGATAGAGGTGTCAGGCATAGACTTGTCACTTACTTTCTCATCGATCATGGAACTGTCGATTTCCTTCTGCGGAGGCTCGTCACTCGGGCCTACATCTATTTCTAGTTCATCAGACTTTCTTGTATTGAGATTACCTTCAGCTTCAGCTTCCTTATGTGGGACTCCCTCATCCTAAACCCCGAGCCCAACAGAAGAGACCTTTTTGGGACTTGGGGAAGGGGTCTTTTCGGGACCTTCTTCTTCCTGGATGCGCACCGCAGTACCATGAGAGGGCTCTATGCTCTCGTCATCATTGTATACATGTATAAGCGTGCTCAAGGGGTTGGGCGCTTGTGTTTCTATCGACACCCAGCCCGTATTTGGTTGAGTTGTTCCTTCTCCTAAGGAGTTGGGCGCTTGTGTTTCTATCGACACCCGACTCGACCCATTGGTGCCATCAGCGAATGTGAGACTAGGATCGCTTGGTTCTGTCGGGACGCTTCAGATGGTAGTTGAAATCCCAAGACTTATGGCAAGATGTGGGTTATCCTGCATCCATTTCATTAGTAGCTGAGCTTGCTGGTATAAAAGTGTGCCACTCTCTTGAGCCATTTGATCTTAAGGGAAATCTATGATTTGTACTGGGGATCCCTGATGAGATTCTATGATCTCAATGTCTTCTTGGGGATCATTTGTTTCTTCCTCCAATTCATATGCTACTACTGCTTTAGGGAATCGGACAACTCCTTGAACTGCTTGCTCCAAAAACATGGCCTGCTCTTCATAGCTCATAGCTCTAAACCTAGTTCCTCTAGGATCAGCCTTCCTGGCTACCACCATATCCTGGTCTTGAGCGTTCTCGGTGAAAATTTCATCCTCAAACCGATCGTGGGCATAAGGCAAATAGGATGATACCTGTGACGCGTGTTGTAGGTCCAATCCCTTGGGATTGTGTTTGCAAAATAGACTAGTTTGGAACCAAAATTCCAATTGACCTAGCCCAAGTTGTTTAGCATGCGCAGTGTCTTTGACCATGCAGAAGTCGATATGAAACCCATATGGTATGAAAGCCCGCTTCTTTTATTTTACTAAATTTGCATTGTATCCTTGTATGATGGTTTGATAGAAGATTTCTCCAAACACTAGCCATTCGGGAACATAAATGGGCAATAAATGTGGTTCCCCTGTGACGCCGAAAATCCTGATGTAGGTTTCTCATTCATCCAAATAACAGTGACAAATTTTAACTATGACCTTCTTTGCTTCGCCTGATAATCTAGGGCATTCTTTCTTAAAGAGAAAGAAGTAAATGGGCACAATAAACTGATCACAGATAACAACATAGAATTTATTTTACGTGTTTTCCCACAAGATGTTGTAGTATACATGGACTGCGAGCTCCGAAGGGTACCAATTCAAGTTCATCCTGGAAAAAGCGTTCCTGGCGTAGATGACGTCTAGTATATATGAAGCCATGTAGAAGGCGGGGGTATCTCCTTCCTTTGGTGCCTGGGCCTATTTTATGCAGGTGCTCAACAGTTTAGAGATGATAGCACCCCAATTGAAACTAGTGCCTGAAATGGTGACTATAAAAGCCAAAGGCATCCAAGCTTCCAAAAATCGAGAGCAGTCTTTCTCCCCATGCAATCTGCAGAGAAGGGCCATGAGATAGGTGTATGGTTCCCTGAGATTGACTGTCGGGTACCAGCCAGAATTTCGGTTCATGAATTTCTTGTCTTCCCTCCACCAGGATGCCATGATTTTGCTAGTGTCGTGAGAGGCATAGAAACTCATCACGAAATTAGTGCTCAACTTTTCTCCAGACTCATTGAGTTTGTAGTATTTCTGAACTTCTGATGGCAAGAAAACCCCAATGCATTCGCCATTGTCATCATTAACCAAACATTTATGTGCATCAGTGTGATCAATGAGCCACTTTAAGAGCTCGACGCAAGGGAAAACCGAAGACCGGCTTGCCAACATGTGCAGATAAGCCCTACGAATATTTGGGAGGACTTCGTCATCGAGCTTCCTTGTATCAGGGTCGTTGTGCGGAGTATATTCGAGGGGTTCTTCTTTCTTAATCTTCTTGAAGACTTCTTCCCAGTGAGGAAAAGTTGTCTTTGCTCCAATGCTTGCCTCTCTATCCCCAAAAGTTGGGGGCTAGACAAAGGGCTCCTTGGTGATCTCCTTGATGGCGGACACTGGCTTAGGAGCGAACTCTAATTATCTTACAACTACTGGGGAGGAGCCTTCTCCTATTTCTGATTCTTGCAGCTTTGGCGCCCGTGGTGATTTCCTGGTGGATGGCTTCTTTGGAGGCATTGTCCCTGCAATCAAAGCCACCCTTAGAACACGTATACAAAGTAGCATCAGGTGAGAACATATACAAATGAAGTGTAAAACCACAAGTGAACCCATACCTATAATGCTTGCTAAGATAACTGTTTAATACTCATTGGAATTCGGATGCTTCTTCTGGACTGGTGGCTTCGTTCTCCTGTTTGTTCTGAATTCCTTTTCGTGCAGAGTGGGATCACATAAAATGAATCGAAAGAATATAATTGGGATATACTACCAGTCATATCAATTAGTTAATACGAGTGATAAATGCAGATTTCAAAATAAACCGCTATAGGATTTATGTCGTTGAAACTTAACTGGTTGACGGCGGAGGCGCGAATGGAGATGCATTGTATCGGTGAGTTTAACGGTTCCCTTTTGATTCACGCACGAGCTAGTAACTAATGCACGATCTACGAATTAACTAAATATTTGAATGCAGAGTACTTGACACAACTAGGGGTTAAACGTCACGTCATGTCTTACCTTCATAAAGATTGGGGATCGACTACTATTTAGATGGTTTATCCATACTGTTATCTTCTTGATAAAACTCCTAATACCGATGACAATTGGATTGGTGATTAAGAGAACGTTTCGGGCGTCGGTGGTGGATCTCCTCTTTTGTGCGACGCTCATGATTACACTTCTCTACCGAAACCGAAAGGATTGGCCTTCGGTGAAATATTTTCAGAGGTTGTTCGTAAGAAATAAACACTACTATTGTCCGACGCGGACGAAGGTCGGTACTCGGCTACTTTGACTTCTCAAAATGATTTTCGCCACCTTAAGCTTTCGTTGATGCTGAACTTCTCTAGGTAGTCAGGAAAAATCCGAGTCGTTGATTCCTTGAGTAGTTGTTGTGTCTCTTTAGATGGTTCTTTGTTGTATGTTCAAGAGAAACTTAAGGCATGAAACATATAACATAAGCGAATTATCATTCTTAGACCAAAGCGAGAACAATCAAAGGTGGAAAACAAGGTGGTACCCAAAAGGAAATGATCACATAACTTTTAGGGTGTGTTGAGCACTCAACACAGGGGATGACACGTAGAAAGGTCAGCGGTGACACATGTCACGTTCCAATAGACATATAGGGTCTACAAAAAGCACAAATTGAGATGACATGTGGCACATCTATCGTGGGTCCACGTCACCCTGGCGACGTCAAATTTCCAAGTCACACCATACTGAAAACCTTCTAACATCCCTCAAATATCACGGTTGAGATCCAACCACATAGATCCATAGATCGATGGCTCACATTACTTCACGACTTTGGCCTTCGAGGGTTTTGTGATGCAAAATCCTCTTTTATTCTGGAGCTGATCACCATCGGGTTGACCATAGCCTAGATCTGATGGTTAGGAAAAGTCCTTAAGTGTCCTTGAATTGATGGATCTCATCACTTCGGGATTCAGAGCTTATCGACACACCATACCTCAAATCCCCCGGAGTTCCCAGTCTCTGGACTAAAGGATCTAGATTCATGTGTTCCGTATATATCAATGACTAAGAAGGATCCCAATGAATATGAGGATCGACGATCCTCATTACTTCGTGACTCTGACCTTCAGCAATTTTGGCTTTACTTCCACTCCATTCTCCCAAAGAAGGACTTCGCCGAAGTACCATTTGTGGGTTCCTCCTCCTGAATGATCGGATGGTAGGCGAGGATCCTAATGATCTCCCAAAATATACATCTCTCCCTACTTCATAACTTCGATGTTCGAGGAGTTTGATGCTATAACATCTCCATTCTCCCAAAGTAGAACTTCGGCAAAGTCATCTCGGTGTAGATCCAACAGCTGAGGGAACCCTCGAACATTCTCGATCGGTGGCTCGAACTAATTTGTGAAGGGGATTTGGATCCTGGTTTAGTTGGTAAGACAGGTTCATCTAATCACTAGGGTAACCACCCAACACCGGTCAACCTTGCAGGTAATCTGATCCGAATTATTTTCGGCACGAAATGAGAGAGGAGATATAACACAGAAATATAAAGAGATATTGAAAGAGAAATAGTAATATAACAAAGATATATCATAAATATAACTAGTGGCAAATATATATAGTAATACACAATTTCTATTAATGAAATAAATGTATAGAGACTGTAAAAATACAGAGTGAAAGACTCGCGAGAATGGTCGCAGCTTATCTCTGAGAAGAGATGCGACGGTTACTCGCATTATCAAGAAGATGATTACAATGAGGCTCTGAAGGCATTTTTACAATAAATAGGAATGTCAAAAACCCTAGACATCCAAAAACCTAACCCTAGGAGATGAAGCGCCAAAAGTCATGTGGGCCCCGTTTGGGTAAGTTAGTACATCAACTTCCTGGGGTTGTAACTTTTGCATACAATATTAGTTTTAGGTGTATGATAGCCCGGTGGAAAGGTATCATCGAGGAGATTAATTTTGGGGGCTCAATCATTAATTTGGATATCATTGAGAAAATCAATCTTGAAAATCCTTCATTTAGACTCTCAAAATAGCCCTCGAAGTTAAAAACTGCTAAAAATAGTAAATTACCAAAATTGCCAGAAAATTGTTTTGAGCTAATTGTAAAAGGTGGGTGGCTGCCAATATCCACCTGGATCAATCCTCCCTCCTTAGGAAGCAATGGTATCCATTGCGTTGAGTGCTCGAGGGAGAGGTAAAAGTGTTTGTTGAATCTGCATCTTGAGGAGTTGCTTGCCTTGTTGGAGAAGTTGCATTGCTTAGCTTGTTGAAGGTTGTCACGAACATGTGGCTGGAAGGGTTGGAACTTTTTATCCAGTCTGGCTACATGATATGCATGTGTGCAGAAGGAATCTTTGCACTTTGTTGCAACCTTGTTGACCTGCTTTTGTTGGATAGAAGGTGCTTGGGGCGAGGCTGTAGTGATTGCAGTTTCCTTTTGTTCCCCTTTTGAACAAATTGTGAAGAAGCTAAATTTCACAGTATGAGATACTACCTTGTGACACTGTTTAGGTGGAACAATAGTTGGAACTACCTTTGGTATTCTATAGAGATGACCCCCCAAAGTAACAATGACACTACGGGGTCGAGACTCATAAACAGGATGGCGTCTCCACATACATGGTTGGCCCAAGAGGACATCACAGACATATAGTGGGGAAACATCACATAATACCCCATCCTTGAAGGGTTGGATGTCATATGTTAATCGACACTATTGCCTGACACATAGATCTTGTCCTTGGCAAAGCCACTCGATGTTGTATGGCTGCAAGTGTGGTGTTGTTGACAATCCCAACTATTTGACGACCTCTGCTGAGATGAGGTTCTTCTGGCTTCCGCTATCAAAAATAAAATACAGTGGGGTCCCCTTCACCCACATCTTTGAATGAAAAAGGTGCTCCCCCTCTTCAGGATCTGTTGGTTCTTCTAGTTGAATTGTTGCAGTCGCAACAATAGCAGTGGGGTCTGGGTCAATGATATTTCCTTTACCAATGTTTTTAGAATCAGATTATGAATCAAGGTCCAGCTCCTTGTCTTTCATCTCAACCACCACTGACTATTTTGAGTGACATTCATCGATGTTGTGCCAGGGGATTTTGTGGAAATCGCACCATTTTCCGGTGTCCTTCTTTGTCTTCCTGTGACCCTTCTTTTCCTATGGCTTGGACTATTTTTCGGGAGACTGTTTATTAGGGTCGTCTTTGTCATACTTTGGTTGTTGCGGATTTGCAAACCCAAACTCCCGTTTGTTCTGGTTCTTAAATTTCTTCTTGATTTTAACAACATATCAATAAGCAGCACCGAGTGATGAGATGTCCAGAAAATCCATTTCAGTATGGATGTATCTCTGTAGAGCCCCATGGTATTTTAGAACCAAATGTCGTTCGGAGTCTTTGATACCCATCTTGGTGCGCAAGGTATGGAAGGTATTGGTGAACTTCGGAACTACTTGGCCCCTCTCTTTCCACAGTGTGGTCTATCTCATGCACTGGTCCTTATAGTTGCCAACAGGGTAATACTGCTCCTTTACCACATACACAAAAAAATACCAAGTGGACTCAGCCCCATATATTCTAGACTCCTCTGTGGAAATTTTCTCCCAGTAAGTTTCCCACCAATGTATGACATGGGGGAGAGTTTTAAGGAGTGCGAAGGTGATCTTTTCCCTGTCGAAAAAATGGTGAACAGAGAAATAACCTTCTAGCAGATTTAACCATTTGTCTAGGGCTTATGCATCTATTTGTACTTCAAATACAGGAATATCAAAATTAACTTGGACCTTGAAAGGTGAGGTGCCTCCAAAGTGTTCACTTGATGAAGATGTGCCTGTTGCTAACGGTAGGCATTGAAGGATGTGGGAAAAATTCTCCATCATTTTGCCCCTCTGTCGCATGAGAGTTTACTCAAGCAACATATTGATGGGATCGTCTGCTCCATCATTTTTCTTTTCTTTTTCCATTGAGGGTTTCTTAGGTGTGTGAGAGAGATTTTCCCCAAGAGAGACAAGCTCAATACCCAACTTGATATACTCATACCTTGTAGGGGACATGCACTGAAAAATGATCAAGAGTAGCCTGCTCTGATACCACTGATCCAGATTATTTTCGGCACGAAATGAGAGCGAAGATATAACACAGAAATATACAGAGATATTTAAAGAGAAAAAATAATATAAAAAATATATATAGGAAATATAACCAGAGGAAAATATATACATTAATACACGATTTTTATTAATGAAATAAATGTACAGAGACTGTAAAAATACAGAGTGAAAGACTCACTAGAATGGTGGCAGCTTATCTCTGAGAAGAGATGTGATGGCTACTCATATTCGCAAGAAGATGATTACAATGAGGCTCTGAAGGAATTTTTACAATAAACAAGAATGCCAAAAACCCTAGACATCCAAAAACCTAACCCCAGGAGATGAAGCAGCAAAAGTCATGTGGGCCCCATTTGGGTAAGTTAGTACATCAACTTCCTGGGGTCGTAACTTTTGAATACGATCTCCGTTTTAGGCATATGATAGCCCATTGGAAAGGTTTCATCGAGGAGATTCATTTTGGGGGATCAATAATGCCTTCGAATATAATTTAGAAACCCGATCTAGAAAATCCTTCATTTAGTCCCTCAAAATAGCCTCGGAAGTTAAAAACTGCTAAAAATAGTAAATTACCAAAATTGCCAGAAATTTTTTTTGACCTAGTTGGAAAAGATGGGTGGCCACCGATATCCATCTGGATCATAATCGTAACTCTCAGTCACCCTCAATGGTTTTGTGACTATTCGGGCTGAGAATACTCCAAAGTCTCAGACTTTCGGAGCTCCGAAGCCAGAAGGACTTAGCTCCCTTAGGATTAGCATAGGGTTCCTGGGTGTTGGTCATATGGGTCCTTCTAAACTCTCACAAGTTAAACACAAATATCCTCATCATAAGGTTGTTAAGGACTTGGGCATGATATCTCAATTGCACAGCAAAGAGTTTGAAGGAGATATCATTTTCATACAGACAAGGTCAGATTGATGCAATGCTTTCTATCCCATCCCTCCTATAGGTTTACGTCCCAAGAAATCTCAAAGGATAAGATGGGGCATATACACGATCAATTAGAAACATAATTCCACAAGAAGATAAATTCATACACATAATTTGATCATTCAATACAAAGACCATTCTTAGATGTATAAATATATGCATTCATTCATTATTCCATTTTAAAACACGAAGTATGGAAACACTTATCAGAACCGGAAGATGTGATGTGACCGTTGAAATGGGTGCATGATTCCACCCAACCATAGTCTCAGTCACTCCTAATGGATTTACCACTGGCCACCCCTAAGCTAGACCATGATGCTCTAAGAGAGAATTATTTCTTCCGACTCAGCAACAACCAGGTGGAGGTTACTCTCCTCCTCCCACAAGATCTTGGAAACAGATGTTCTCTATACTAAGCAAGGAGGCCTGCATGAGTACTTCCTCAATCACTCAGAACCCTCGTTTATCAGCTTGTATAATAACTCTTCTAGCCACTTCCTATGACCAGAACACGTTCGTTTCTCAGTTCTTCCTCGAACTTGAGAGTTTAGTCTCTCTTCTCTGCTTCTCTTCACAGGTCTTCCTCTTCCCACCACACCTTCCTTTCTTTCCTTCCTCAAAAATATTGTGCATGGCCTCAATTCCCAGTCCTTGGTTAGGTCTGAAATCCTTACAGATGGGTGCTCTACCCCATCCCCTCATTAACTCTTGAGGAGGTCTTCCCACCTACCAACCTAACTGTAATTCATTCCTGGGTTAGAGGACTTTTCTGGTCCTGAGCAATTAAATCCAGCAAGGTACTAGTTTGGTAAGGGTTATCTCAACCATTCCTAGTTCCCCTCACCATGTATTTCATAGCATCCATGTTCTATCTTCGAAAACCCATGTTTTAGAATTCATGCAACACTTATACATTTTCTATTAATAACATAAATTACATTCATTAACCTTTTATACAAAGGTTGCTCAATTCAAACATTCACACATATCAAGTTTTCCATAGTCTCTTGGCCAATATATTTATATTTACAAAATGGGGGAAACATGGGCGTTACAATCCCCTCCCCCTTAAAGGAACATCGTCCTCATTGTTCTATATGTCAATGTGCTCTGTATATAAAGAATGTTGGTTGTGAAGCCTGATTATCTTCCTGATTCATAAGTCTTTGTTCTTAGCCGTGTTTATACCCCATGAAGAATTTACACCCCAGAAGAATGTACACTCTTCCATGCAGGGGAGTGTAGAGGGGAGTTACCTCCTCTGCAGTGTTCGGGGGAAAGCGAGGGTTCGGGGGAGAAGCCCCCGAAGGAAAATTTTCCTTGTAATTGTAATTTCATTGTAAATCTAGACCATTCATTATAAGGTCACAAATCTGACGGTAGAAGTTATGTTAGGGTTTTTTGCCCTATAAGGAAACCCTCTTTTATGAGGGAAATGTATTGCGACTATGGATAATCGTGAATATTGTATTTTGAGTGAGGAGACTATGAGAGAAAGAAGAGGAAGTTACAGTGGGTGTGTTATAGGTTGTATCCCTTCATTTGTTGGACAATAATAAAGGAAGGACCTGGCAGTTTCTCTGGTGGATGTAGCCCACACTGGGTGAGCCACATATATATGTGTCTCTATTGTATTGTGTATCTTCTATGTTTTATTTCTGCATTTATTTTATTTTATTTCTCTGTGATCCTGTTTTTCTAACAACTGGTATCAAAGAAAAAGGTAACTCGCATGAAAAAAGGGCTCTTGGTTCGAGTGGGAGTAATGGTGGAAGATGGAAAGTTTAGGGTTAAGAAATTTAACAGCCAAAACTACCAGTTATGGAAGATGCAGATGGAGGATTATTTATATCAAAAGGATATATTCCTACCATTGGGTGGAATAGCAAAGAATTCGATGGCCATGAAGGACGAAGAATGGGAGGTTCTTGGCAGAAAGGCACTAGGAATGATACGGCTAAGCCTGGAAGCGTCAGTGGATTTCAATATGTTGAAAGAAAAGACAACGAAGGATATGATGGATGCATTGGATAAAATGTATGAAAAACCCTCGATGTCCAATAAGGTATTTCTAATGAAGAGATTATTTAATATGAAGATGTCAGAAGGTGGGTTTGTTGCAGATCATTTAAATGAATTTAATACGGTTACTAATCAACTAAGTTTTGTAAAAGTGGACTTTGATGATGAGGTCGGGGCTCTTCTAATCTTGTACTCATTTCCAAAAAGATGGAACGGCTTGGTCATGGTTGTAAGTAAATATGTTTCTAGTTCAAATACTTTAAAATTTGATGATGTTGTTGGTGTTAGCATAGGTGAGATATCAGGTAATGCGTTAAACATGGAGAACAAGGGAAGACAAAAGGATAGAGGAAAGGGCTTAGGGAACTGTTGGAATTCTAGGAAGGGAAGATCCAAATCTATATTTGGAAAGATGGAGTGCTGGAATTATCGGAAGAAAGGACATTTGAAGAAAGACTGCAGAGCTCCAAAGAAACAAAGAGATGGACAACAGGAGAAAAATCAAGAAGCAAATGTAACAGGTGATGTGTTACAAGATGCTTTGATTCTTTCTATAGATAATATTTATAAGTCTTTGGTAGTATATTCAAGGGCTTCATTTCATGCCACACCCCATAGGAAACATTTTCTAGATTATGTTCAAGGTGATTTTGGACAGGTTCATTTGGGTGATGATGCATCATGCAAAATTATTGTTGGAATGGGAAAGGTAAAAATAAAAAAACACAATGGAAACCAATGGTTGTTGAAAGAGGTAAGACATGTTCCAGATCTAAGGAAAAATATAATTTCAACAGGTAAGTTGGAAAGTGAAGGTTGTATATCCATATTTACAGATAAGGTGTGGAAGGTCACCAAAGGATCATTGGTGATATCAAAAGGAGAGAAGGTAGGTACATTGTATTTATGTACTGGTAATACTAATTTTTCTATCTCTTTAGCTTCTACAAGAGTGGATACAACATTGTGGCATCATAGGCTTGGGAATATGAGTGAGAAGGGGATGAAGATACTTCACAAAAGAAATTTGTTGCCGGATCTTAAACAAATTGATTTGTATTTTTGTGAGCATTGTGTTTATGGAAAGAAGAAGAGAGTCATATTTTTCAGAGTTGGAAAAGAAAACGAGAGTGAAAGGTTAGATCTTGTGCATACAGATCTATGGGGACCATATCATGTATAATCTCTTGGTGGCTCTCATTATTATGTTACTTTTATTGATGATGCAACTAGAAAAACCTGGGTTTATTGCATTCGACAAAAATATGATGTTTTTGATACTTTTAAGAAATGGAAATCTTTGGTTGAGAATGAGACAGGAAAAAGGTTGAAGTGTCTGAGATCAGACAATGGAGGTGAATACTACAGCAAGGAGTTTGATGATTATTTTTCATACCATGGGATTTGTAGAGAGAAGACAGTTCTAGGAAAACCACTGGAAAATGGTGTGTGAGAAAGGATGAACAATACAATCATGGAGCATGCAAGAAGTATGAGATTGCATGTTGGTTTTCCCTTACAGTTATGGGAAGATGTTGTAGATATTGTTGTTTACTTAATAAACAAAGGATCTTCAAGATATTCGGATGGTATAATTCCATAGGAGGCATGGACAGGTAAAAAGGTAAACTATTCCTTTTTGAATACTTTCAGTTGTGAATCATTTGTCCATATTGATAAAGAAAATAGAACAAATCTTGAGGAAAAATCCAATAAGTGTACCTTTATTGGATACGGTGTTAATGATTTTGGTTATCTCTTATGGGATTATGAAAATAACAATGTCATTAGGAGTAGAGATGTCATATTCAATGAGAAGGTCATGTACAAAGATCAGTTGCAGGGAAAGAAATGGGAAAAAGAAAAACCAAAATACACAATGCTTGATGAGATCACTGGAAAAGAAACTCCAAAGGTACCATAAAATAAAAATGTACAACAACAGGATCAACAGGTGCCTCAAACTCCTGCAAGTTTTGTTAGAAGATCTACCAAGTTAAGTAGACTACCTGAACGATACTCTTCTTCGTTGTATTATTTATTGTTGATTGATTCTGGTGAACTAGAATGTTATGAAGAGGCAATGTAGGTAGACACCAAAAAGAAGTGGGAGCAAGGAATGAAAGAGGAAATGGATTCCCTGGTAAATAACCATACTTGGGATTTGGTTCAGTGTCCTGCAAGAAAAAGAGCATTACAAAATCAATGCGTTTACAAGTTGAAGGAAAAAGATGGAGAAAAAAAGTAGTACAAGGCTAGACTTGTTGTAAAGGGGTTTGCAAAAAAGAAAGGTATATATTTTGATGAGATATTTTCTCTTGTTAAAATGACTTCAATTAGGACTATTTTAAGTCTTGTGGCAACAGAAGATTTGCATCTTGAACAGTTAGATGTAAAAACAACTTTTCTCTATGTGGATTTGGAGGAAGAGATTTATATGCGGTAGCCACAGGGGTATGAGGTCAAAGGGAAGGAGAATTTGGTATGCAGGTTGAAGAAGAGATTGTATGGCCTAAAGAAATCTCCAAGGAAGTGGTATTTGAAGTTTGAAAGGTTTATGACAAAACAGGGTTATAGTAGATGTCATTCTGATCACTGTGTTTATTTTAATATATTATCTTGATATTGTATGTAGATGACATGCTTGTTGCAGGGTCTAATATGCAGGATATAAATGTTCTCAAGAAGAAATTAGCTAATTCATTTGCGATGAAGGATTTGGGTGTTGCAAAGAAAATCCTTGTTATGAGAATAACAAGAGACAGGAAAAATCACAAATTGACATTGTCTCGGGGTGAGTACATAGAGAAGGTGTTGGAGAGGTTTAGAATGCAGAATGAAAAACCAGTTAGTACACATTTAGCCAACCATTTCAAATTAACTAAGGAAATGTGTCCCAAGACACAGGAGGAGATAGAATACATGTCCAGGGTCCCTTATTCATCAGTAGTTGGTAGCTTGATGTATGAGATGGTTTGCACAAGAACAGATATTGCACATGATGTGGGAGTTGTGATCATGTATATGAACAATCCAAGTAAAGAACATTGGGAGGAAGTAAAGTGGATTCTCAGGTATTTGAGAGGTACTGCTACTCATGCATTATGTTTTGGAGGTTCAGACACTGTTCTACAGGGATATGTTGATTCAGATATGGCAAGTGATAAATATAGCAGGAGGAGCACCACATGGTATGTTTTTACTATAGGTGGAACAACAGTAAGTTGGATTTCGAAACTGCAAAAGGTTGTTGTACTTTCAACAAAAGAGGCAGAATATGTTGTTGCTATAGAGGCTAGTAAATAAATGATTTGGTTACAGAGGTTTATGGAGGAATTGGGAAAGAAGCAGGAGAATAGCAAGTTGTATTGTGACAGTGAGAGTGCCATTCACATTGCAAAGAACTTAGCCTTCCATTCAAATACTAATCATATACAACTCAGGTACCATTTCATACGATCCATTTTGGAAGATGGACATTTGAAGTTGGAAAAGATACACACTAGCAAGAATCCTCCAGACATGTTAACAAAGGGAGTAACCAGGGAGAAACAGAGTTCTTGCTCAGTTTCAGTTGGTCTTCAATCATGAAGGTGAAGATGAGAAATTTTCCAGGTTCAAGAAGGATCATAGTCTAGCATATACAACAACGATGGAGTTATTGAGATCAGTCTCCAAGTGGGAGATTTTTGGTTGTGGAGCTTGATTATCTTCTTGATTCAGAGGTCTTTGTTTTCAGCCATGTTTATACCCCATGAAGACTTTACACCCCGGAAGAATGTACACTCTTCCACACACGGGAGTGAAGAGGGGGGTTACCCCCTCTGTGGGGATCGGGGGCAAGCGGGCCCCCGGCGGGGGTGAAGCCCCCAAAGGGAAAATTGTCTTGTAAATGTATATTGTAATTTCAGTGTAAATCTAGATTATTCATTATAAGGTTGAAAATATGACGGTAGAAGTTATGTTAGGGTTTTTTTCTCTAGAAGGAAACCCTGTTTTATGAGGGAAATGTATTGCAGCTATGGATCATTGTGAATATTGTATTATGAGTGAGGAGACTGTGAGAGAAATGAGGGGAAGTTAAAACGGGTGTGATGTAGGTTGTATCCCTCCATTTTCTAGATAATAATAAAGGAAGGACCATGAAATTTCTCTAGTGGACGTAACCCACACTGGGTGAACCACGTATATTTGTGTCTCTATTGTATTGTGTATCTTCTGTGTTTTATTTCCACATTTGTTTTATTGTATTGATCTGCGATCATGTTTTTCTAACACAGAAGTAAACAAAAATGGATATGTTTGTCTCCCTCCATTTCCCACGTAGCCTCATATGGGCCAAAGTGTTTCCACTGCACCTTGACCTGTGCAATGGTTTGGTTTCTGAGTGAGGTTTCCTTCCAATCTAGTATGCATTGAGGTTTTGGCAGGAATTCTCCCTCCATCTCCACCTAAATCACCGACCATTCAATTATATGTTTAGAATCATGTACATATTTCTTCCATAATGAAACATGGAAAACATTATGTGCCTTCACTGTGGGAGGGAGTGCTAGCCTAGAGGATACATGTCTCACTCTATATAATATTTCAAAGGGTCCACAATACCGGGGTGCCATCTTGGCACAAGTTCCCATTCTCAGGGAACTCTTCCTGGGTCTAATTCTGAGATAGACATGGTCTCTTGTCTTGAACTCTCTGGGAGTTCTCTTTCTTTCAGTGTAAATCTTCTGTCTATCCTGAGAAGTTTTCAGATTTTTCTTAATTTGAATCACTTGTTGTTCCATTTCTTTCAGCATGTCAGGTCCGATTATAATTCTATCCACTAGATTACTCCATCTGATTGGAATCTTTCACTATCTACAATAGAGGGCTTCAAAAGGGCTCATCTTCAATCACTCTTGATAACCGTTGTTGTAATAAAATTCTACCAATGGAAGGTAGTATTCCCACTTCTTAGGTTGATGCATTACATGCATCCTTAACATGTCTTCTAATATTTGGTTCACTCTTTCTGTCTGTCCATCCGTTTGAGGGTGATACGTTGTGCTAAACAACAATTTAGTCTCGAAGCCAGTAATTAAGGACTTCCAAAAGCTTGAAGTAAATTTTGTGTCTCTATCATATATAATCTCCCTAGGCATACCATGCAGTCTAAATATATCCTTCATGAAGATGTTGGAAATATCTATTGCCTTGCAAGTTGACTTGATGAGAATGAAGTGAGCAGACTTGCTCAATTTGTCCACCACTGCCATGATGGCATCATTCTTCTTGGTCGATGTCGGTAATCCGGTGATGAAATCCATGGAGATGGTTTCCCATTTCCATTCTGGAATTGGTAGAGGCTATAACAACCATGTTGGGTGTCGGTGTTCTTCCTTAACTTGTTGGCATTCTAGACACTTAGCTAGATATTCAGCTATGTCCTTTTTCAATCCAGGCCAATAGAATTGTTTCCTAGTGGTCGTGATCATTTTTTGATAACCTGGATGACCAATATATGGTATCTTGTGTAATTCATCCATTATGAACCACTTCAAGTCGTCACAACTTGGAATATACAATCTATTTTTGTAAGTCAACAGGACTTCATAAAGCATCTGATAGCCTTCATACTTTAGCCCTGTGGGCTCTTGCTTTAGGTATGACGTCACGGTCTTGAAAAATGCATGTGTTTCTTGTGTGTTCCTGAATCTCTCCCTGACATTCGTTTTACATGTGCTTACCACTTCCAGGTGAATCATTTTCACACTTCTACTAAGGGCATCGACCACCCTATTTTCATTTCCTTTGATGTGTTTGATTTCGAAATCAAGCTCACTAAGGAGAGCCATCCACCTAGCTTGTCTAACATTGAGTTTTGGTTGGTCAAACAGGTGCCTCAACCCACAATGATCTGTCATAAGTACAAATATCCTACCCCTGAGGTAATGCTTCCACATTTTTAAATCATTCACTATGGCAGCCAACTATAGATCATGGGTCACGTAATTGATTTCATTTTCATTCAATTTTATGGATTCATAGCGAATTACACACCCTTCTTGCAAAAGGAATCCTCCGAGTCCTTCCTTACAACGTATGTGCATACGAGGAAGTCGTCATTAGGTTCTACAATCTTTAGTATGGGTGCATGTGTTAGAAGGTATTTCATTTCTTGAAATCTTTCTTCAAATTTTGATGTCCAAGTGAATTTAACCCCCTTTTTCTGAAGGGTAGTGATTGGACAACCAATCTTGGAAAATCATTTTATGAACCTTCTATAGTATCTTGCTAAGCCCATAAAGGATCTGATATTAGATACATCCTTTGGAGTAGGCCATTCCATGATAGATCTAATATTGTCAGGGTTTACTGCCACTCCTTCTTCAGAAATAACATGGCCTAAGTAATGGACTTGTTTCTAGAAAAAGTCACACTTGATAAACTTATCATAGAGATGATGCTCTCTTAGTACTTGAATTACTAATTTAAGGTGTTCTTCATGCTGCTCTCGGTTCTTGGAGTAAATTAGGATATCATCAATGAAAACCAATACAAATCTGTCTAGGAATTTGTTGAGTACATTATTCATCAAGCACATAAAAGTGGTGGGGGTATTGGTTAATCCAAATGGAACCACCACAAATTCGTAGTGACCATATCTTGTCCTGAAGGTTGTTTTGTGGATGTCTTTATCCTTGATTTAGACTTGATGGTATCCAGACCTTAAGTCAATCTTTGAGAAAATGGAAGCACCCCTTAATTGGTCAAACAAGTCATCGATTCTTGGTAAGGGATGTTTTTTCTTTATGGTTGTCTTATTGAGTTGTCTATAGTCTATGCACAGTCGAAGGGTGCCATCTTTCTTTTTCACAAACACGGTAGGTTCTCCCCATGGAGACATGTTGGGTCGTATGTATCATTTGTCCATCATCTCCTTTAGTTGTAGCTTGAGCTCAACTATCTCTAGTGTACTCATCTTATAGGGTGTCCTAGACACTGACACTTCTCCTGGTGCAATTTCTATGGAGAATTTAATGTCTCTTCTCGGACGTACACCTGGTACCTCTTATAGAAACACATATTTATACTCTCTTAATATGGGGTGGTCCTGTAGGTTTGGTTTGTCATCCTCAATATATTCCAACACCTGTATTGCATATAGAGGACATCATTTCCTGCAATACTTTTTTCATTTGAAGGGTTGATATTCGTCTCACTGAGACATGCCTATGAATCCCTTGAAGGGTTATTTTTCTCCCTTCTTCATTTTCACACTCCAAATTTTTATGGTGACAGTCCAACTTGGTTTTATAAGTGGCTAACCAATCCATACCAACCAACAGGTCATAAGATCCTAGGGGAAGTATGTTAA
Source organism: Picea engelmannii (assembly GCA_009831015.1). Taxonomy (NCBI): domain Eukaryota; kingdom Viridiplantae; phylum Streptophyta; class Pinopsida; order Pinales; family Pinaceae; genus Picea; species Picea engelmannii. The sequence goes on from ML784175.1 coordinate 186,494, forward strand.
GGGTCGCTTGGGTGGGCAATCCATCCATAATGAATTGGAAAGATGGTATGACCTATGCTACCTTTATTTTGGTTCCAGTGGCTAGTTGTACCAACCAAGGCTTAACATGTCTAACTAGTTGTAGTTTACACTTATCAATAGTCTGAGGGACCACATAACTCGAATTAGAATCAGGGTCAATTAAAATAGAAACTAAATGGTTGGCAATCATACCTTCCATCTCCACCACTGAAGCTTGGTGGTCGGCTTGTTTATTATCCAAGGTTGCATAAATCAGTGGCATGCTCCTAGCCACATCATTGAATGTGGTAGCTTCTTGGATGTTGTAGACTCTCCTACTATTCTGTTGTCTGTATGGACAATCTCTCAGCAGATCTTCTTCTCCACAACCCCAACATTTCAAGGATTTTATCTTTGGGTAATCAGTCTTTCCTGGGGTTGCTCCCAAAGGTTTATTTCCACTCTAGGAGTGGAAATTTTGTTGATACACACTTCTATTAGAAAGTATCAACCTAGAATCCTTCCCATATTTCTTAAATCTTGAGGATTTAAACCTCTTCTTCTTGAATCCCGAAATACTCTTCTTCTTGAAGTGTTTCTCAAACTTTTTCCATGACAAATCCTTCTCATGGATTCCTTTCCCATTCCTAAGGTCTTCCCACCAAATGGAAACCTTTTATTTCAAGTTGAAGATGGTTATTCGAGCCTTCAAGTTTTCAGAGTAGTCATGGACTCTGAAGTACTTCTTTAGACTAAGCAGCCAAGCTTCTGTCTCTTCCCCTTTATTAATCTCTACATCAAAAGAGGGTAGTTTGGATTTCTTGAACTCTTCGGGATCATGAATTTTGGAATGCTTTCACTTCTTTCCTTTCCTTTGAGAATGTGAGCTAGTTTTTCTACTAGAAGATCCCTCGAAGTTGTCAGTTTCCTCTCTAGAGGACTCTCCCGATGAGTGTCCCCTGCCTCCAGGTGGGGCCTTCCTCGAGGTACTCCTCCTAGTGTGGCCACTTATGGGACCACGTTTCCGTATCTCATGTGGACTTTGAATTCTCTTCCTATGTCGTCGGTCCACATGATTGGTTGCGGGTCCATGCTACAACTGGCTTTGTATATCAGATAAGCTCTGCAGCAAGACTACATTAATTTTCGTTTGTTTTTCTTTCTCCTTTATCAACCTTTTGTTGTCATCCTTGCAACTCTATAATTCAGCCATGAGGCTCCTTACAGCTTCAGCCAGATCCACAGGGGTTTCCACCTCCCTCCTTTCGTCAGATTCTTCATCTCTATTGTGGGAGCCATCCCCCACTTCATGGCGTGTCACCATCCTTTATACTTTTAGTTTTCCCGTGATTTACTGACTGCTTGAGTGTTGAAAAAACACTTAATGTTATCCAACAATATATTATTTTATGAACAACGCACAATTCATATTTCTTAAATACACACATACAGTAGAAAGTTTCATTCTTTTCTTCAATAAAAGTTTAACCAGACTCTTTAGGAAAGAGGTAAGATAGGGTGTCACCCTTAAATTTTCTTTAAATATGGTTTATATGCGGCTCATCCATGAGTCCAATATGGTCAAGTGTTTTAACCATGCTCTAATACCAATTTGTAACACACCCGACCCATAAATTCTCTTTTAAGGAGTGGGGCATCATAATTTTGTTTTCCTTAACTATCCCCAATCCTAATTCTGGGATTTCTATCATGTCCTTCTCATCCAAAACTTTCCAACCACTACCTCCACACTCAAATATGAGCTGCAGACTGGAAAATAAGACCTTCCCAAGTTCTTCCATCTTTTATTGGTCAAAGGCCATGTGACACCCACATGGATCCACCTCACACGTATTGTCTCCAATTTCGTTCATCCACGGTGGAAGTCCATCCCACGAATGGACTCAATCTTCATTTATCCCGCAGGCGACTAACACAAAGGCCATCAAGGAATTCGACACTTCGACGCTCCAGTGCTTCGGCACTTCGACATTGAACGCCTCTTTACTGTCTCAAAGTCATGTAAATTTTCCACATCGCTCTGGCCTTCGGGCCTTTTGGTCTGTCTACAATACTACACTCCAAATCCTCTGGAGTCTCGAAGTCCTGGACTCTTGGAGTTCCGGTCACTTCCCCAACCACTTTGGATAGATGGGAATGTACCAGAGTCTGACACGTAGAAAGGCCATGGGTGACACATGTCACATTCCAATAGGCATATAGGGTCTACAAAAAGCACAAATTGAGATGACACGTGGGACATCGATCGTGGGTCCACGTCACCCTGGTGATGTCATCTTTCCACGTCACACCAGACTGACAGCCTTCTAACATCCCTCAAATCTCATGGTCAATATCTGACCACGTAGATCCATAGATCCATGGCTCACATTACTTCGTGACTCCATCCTTCAAGGGTTTTGCGATGAAAACTCCTCTTTTCTCCCGGAGTTGGTCAGTGTCAGGTTTACCACAGCCTAGATCTGACGGTTAGGAAGAGTCCCAAAGCATCCTTGAATCAATGGCTCTCGTCACTTCTGTCTTCAGAGCTTATTAACACACCACACCTCAAATCCTCGAAGTGCCCAGTCTCTGGACTAAAGGATCTAGTGCCACGCGTCCCCTGTATATCGATGACTAAGAGGGATCCCTAAGAATCCAAGGATCGACGGTTCTCATTACTTTGCGACTCCATCCTTCAGGGATTTTGGCTTTACTTCCACTCCATTCTCCCGAAGCAGGAATTCACCAAAGTAATGTGTGCAAGTCCCTCCTCCTAAATGATCAGACGATAGGCGAGGCTCCTAACGATCTCCCCAAATCTATGGCTCTCCCTACTTCGTAACTTCGACATTCAAGGAGTTTTATGCTATAGCATCTCCATTCTTCCGAAGTAGAAATTCGTCGAAGTCGTCTCGGTGTAGATCCAATGGCTGAGGGAACCCACGAACATTCTCGATCGATGGCTCGCACTAGTTCGAGATGGGGAGTTGGATCCCGGTTTATTCAGTAAGACAAGTTCATCTAACCACTAGGGTAACCACCCAATGTCATTCATCCTTACAAGTAACCGTAACTCTCAGTCGCCCTCAGTCGGTTTGTGACTATTCGGACCGACAATACTCTGAAGTCTCAGACTTCCATAGCTTTGAAGTCTCAGAATTATCTCCCTTAGGCTTAGTATAGGGTTATTGGGTGTTGGTCATATGGGTCCTTCTAAACTCTTGCAAGTTAAACATGAATCTATTCATCATAAGATTGTTAAGGAATTGGGCATGATATCCTAGTTGCGCAGCAAGCAATCTGAAGGAGATATCCTCTTCAGACCGACAGGGTCAGATTGATGCAATGCTTTATATCACAGCCCTCCTACAATTTTGTTTCCCAAGAAGACTCGAAGGCTAATATGGGGCATATAGACGATCAATCAGAAGCATAAGTCCACAAGAAGATAAATTCATACACATAACTTGATCATTCAATACAGAGACCATTCTTAGATGTATAAATACATGCATTCATTCATTATTCCATTTCAAAACACAAAGTATGGAAACACTTATTAGAACCAGAAGACGTGATGCGACTGTTGAAAGGGGTGCATGTTTTCACCCAACCATAGGTTCATTCACTCCTAACATATTTACCACTGGCCACCCCCGAGCTAGACCACGATGCTCTAAGAGAGATTTCTTTCTTCCGACTCAGCAACAGTCAGGGACGGAGGTTACTCTCCTCCTCCCACGAGATCTTAGCAACGGGTTTTCTCTATACCAAGCAAGGAGGCCTGCCTGAGTACTTCCTTAGTCACTCAGCACCCTCGTTGATCAGCTTGTATCATAACCCTGCTAGCCACTTCCTGTGACCAAAACACATTCGTTCCTCAGTTCTTCCTTGAACTTGAGAGCTTAGTCTCTCTTCTCTTCTTCTCTTTGCAAGTCTTCCTTTGCCCACTACGCCTTCCTTTCTTTCCTTCCTCAGCAAGATTGCATGTGGCCTGAATTCCCAGTCTGTGGTCAGGTATGAAAGCCTTACAGATGGGCGCTCTGCCCCATCCTCTCATTAACTCTTGAGGATGTCCTGAGCAATTAAATCCAGCAAGGGACTAGTTTGATGGGGGGTTATCTCAACCATTCCTAGTTCCCCTCACCATGTCTTTCATAGCATTCATGGTTTATCTTGGCAAACCCCCCTTTTTCAGCAGTCATGCAACATTTATCCATTTTCTACTAATAAAAGAAATTACATTCATTGACCTTTTATACAAAGGTTCCTCAAATCAAACATTCACACATATCGAGTTTGCCATAGTCTCTTGGCCAATATATTTATATTTAGAAACTGGGGGAAATAGGGGTGTTACAACAATGGCTCAAAGAAGGGGAAAAGAATACCAAGTTATTCCACATATCAATGATACATCGAAGGCACATAAACTAGATTTCTAAGTTGGAGAATGAACAGGGTGAGCCTCTCATGGAACATGCAGACATGTAGAATTAGTTAGTTAATTATTACAATACTCTCCTCTTGGAAATCGTCCCGAAGAGATCTCAAGCCATCAATAAAATAACATGGCACATTCTGAAGCCCATCTCTCCAGAAAAAAATGAAGCACTCATGAGACCCATTTCAATAGAGGAGGTAGATCAAGAAATGAAAGAAATGTTAGCAGGAAAAGCACCAAGGCCGGATGGATTCACCATGGACTTCTTCCACCATTATTGATTGATGACAAGGGAAGAGGTATGGAAAGTAGTAGAAGATTCATGTGCATCAGGAAAGTTTCTATCAACACTCAATGCTACCTACCTCACGCTCATACCTAAGGAGTAATGGGTCACCCACCCAAAGCAATTTCGACCCATTGCACTTCGCAATGTAATCTACAAGATTATAACAAAATTCATTTCCCTCATGCTCAAGGCCATCCCCCCCTTCATCATCTCCAAGGATTGGACGGGATATGTGGAAGGCCGACAAATTCTGGACAACATTATTCTGGCTCACGAGGTGATACACTCTCTTAAATATACAAAAGCTCCAGGTGTGCTAATTAAAATGGACCTCTCCAAATATTTTGATAGAATGAGTTGGCAATATATGCAATCGATACTTTGGAATTTTGGTTTTAGTGATGAGTGGGCTAGTTGGATCCACAATTTAACTTCCATTTCCTTCTTCTCTATCTTGGTAAATGGTGCTTCATCAAAAAAAAATTCTCCCACAAGGAGAATCTGTCAAGGAGACCACTCTCTCCCCTTTCCTCTCTGTCAATATGGAAAAAGGTTTAGGTCGTTACATAAAATATTGCATTGCAGAGGGTTCCCTTCAACGTCTTCCCCTACATGGTATTCAACTGGGTGCCTCTCACAGTCAATTTGTAGATGATACCATGTTATTGGGCTCACCCATGGCTAAGGAAGAACATAAGCTTAATACAATTTTATCGGATTTCAGTGATTCTCCAGGCATGCCCATAAATCTTGATAAGTCCCAAATATTTTTCTTTAATACTCCCATGGCCATTCAAAACCACATTTCCCAGTTCCTTGGCATCCCTAAGAGCTCCCTTTTGTCCAATTACCTTGGTATTCCGCTCAAAGACTCAGTCACCAAAAATTTAATATGGCCCCCCTCATTCAATCTTTCACCAATCGCCTAAACTCCTGGACCTTTCGTTCACTTAAACTAGTTGGTCGCCTAGTGCTCATTAAATTTGTCCTGCGAGCTATTCCAACTTATCTCTTTTCTACCCTTACTTCTTCTAAGTCGTTCCTTAAAACCCTTCGCGACATTCAAAGAAAATTCCTTTGGCAGAGGCACAAATCTAAAATAAAATGGGCTCTTGTTAGTTGGGAAAATGTTTGCAAGCCAAAGCTCAATGGCAGTCTTGGCCTCAGGGATCCTTGCTTACTCAATGAAGTAATGGGCGCAAATATTTGGTGGAGATGGCTTAAGAATGTGATTGACCTATGGGCGAAGCTATGGAAACAAAAATATGCTCTTCACATCAACGAAGCCCAACTTATTCCATTATCTGACCCAATCATGGGCTCCAATATTTGGAATGAAACCTGGCGCAACTGTCCTCTCATTCAAAAACATTCCTTCTAGGAATTAAGAAACGGAAAGGATTCCCTCTTTTGGATAGATTCATGGCAACAACTTCCCCCACTGTCATCTCTTAAGTGCATTCAACACCTTCAGACTCAAATGTAGCTCAGGAAGTTTGCAAAGATAGCATCTTTATGGAAATCAACAGAGCATAACACAGAGTGGAGGAACTGGAATATTTCACACTTAGATCTCAACCTCTCTGAGAACTACAATCTTGACCGTTGGAAAGAAATAGGATATCATAGAAAGGCCTAATGGAGAGATGGTAGGGACATTTTGAGATGGGGTCATTCCACACTGGGAACTTTCACCATCAAAGAAGCCTACTTCAACAAAGCACAATTCCATGAGTTGTCCAAGGACCGGATATGAAAGATGAACCTTTGGTTGAAAGTTTCTTCCTTTCTCTGCCTCCTAATTCAGAATAAACTTTTAACATGGGATAACTTAAGGAAAAGAGGATTTATTGGGCCCTTTATCTGTCCACTCTACATGCAACAGGAGGAAACAGCTAAGCATCTTCTTAATCATTGCCCCTTCAATGCATAAATTTGGGATAACATGGCTCAAATAATGAGGAGATTTGATCGAATAAGAGACAACATCATTGCAACAATTCAGACGTGGTGGCTCATAGCCTATCAAACACTGATCCTTAATGGAATTTATCATATATTGTTAGGATTTGTGGTCTAGCATGTCTAGAAGGAGCGAAACCGAAGGATATTTCTTTCAAATCCCTCCTCCACTACTCAGGTCTAGTCTAAAATCTATGACAACACTTGAGAAACAGTCAGATCGCAGAAGTGGTCATTTGAATACCTCAAAGGTAACTCAAATGAAAGCATCATATTAGCCCAATGGAATCTTCACCTCAGCCCATGTATGTCACTCCCCACTCTCAACCAAGATTTCACCCAAAGCCCTTTTAAATAACATTGTCCACCGCAGGGATTCTTCAAAGTAAACTTTGACGGAGCTTCCAAAGGCAATCTTGGCCCAACAAGTCTTGGAGTGGTAATCATGGATAATGAGGGAAGAATCAAGCATGTAATGGTAGGGAACTTGGGCTTTGACATAAATAATTTAGCAGAGCTCTGGGGTTTAATAAGGGGAATCCAATTGGATTCCCAATTGGGCCTAAAAAAATTAATCATTGAAGGGGATTCTGAGGTCATTATCTCCCTTGCAGCCAAAATTCTTCATGGGTCAGATCCTACTAAAATATCTCCCAACTGGTGCCTCATAAGTTCGTTGGATCTTTTCAAATCCCCCCTTAAGCCATTCATTTTTCTTATCCCTTCGCATGTTCGAAGGGAAGCAAACAAAGTCACAGACAAACTAGTGAATGTTGGAGTCAATCAACAAGGGGATACTATAAGCATAGATGCCAACTCCGGATCTACTCTCCCTCAAATGGATGAATGCTTGGATTTGGCTCACATAGACTGCAATTCCCCAGATGGGGTGACAAGCGTCCATACGCATGAACACGTGGGCACTGTCCACTGCCCCCAGCCAAATGATGTGACTCCTAAGAATGGGCATTAAAGCAAGGGCGATTGTTGAGGACTCTCACATTAGATGAATGTTAATGCTCTGGTTTGAAATGACAGTGCAAGCAATTAAGGAAAGTATTGCAATCCAGGACAAGGTTCATTCTAGATTAATGGCGATTTCAACTCGTGCGAATGGTATTATTTCCTCCTCAACTCCCTAGTCCTTGGCATGTCTTTCTTCTCTGTTTTTCTTGTGGGCCTGGTTTTTCTACGAATTGGATTTTATAGTGTCTGGGTCTCGGTTTATTTCCATCCTCCTTGGCCCTTGACATTTCATACTCTCACCTTGCCCCGTGAGCGTGGACGCTCCATCTGCAGCCCTACTTATTACCACTACCTGGCAACTCGTCAACAAACACAAAATTCTCCTATAAGAGCTCATAGCCCATTCTCATCCTCTGCTCTTCCTCAGTCTAACATCCCAGCTCCTACCCATGATAGTGATTCAGAAAACTAGGCTTGTCCCATAGTGGAGGAAACTTCATCCTCCACACCACCCCTACAACCTATGGACTCTTATGGATTGACACATGAGCCCATTCCTCACTCCTCACCTACTCTGGAAGCTGAGAGATCGCCCCCTCTGCAAACTTGGCCAGAGGAACACTGGGGTTGTCCAATATTGGAGGAATTTCCTCCTCTTCATGCTCTTTTGGATTGCGCAAAGCCCCTTTAGGCCCCTACCCAGTAGGAAGGGATTTCAAGTCATTTCCTTTCAAAGGAGCAACTAGACTTACTCATGGACATCCACAGGGACACAACAGATCAGTTATTCCGAGAGGAGAACATTAAGCGAAGATTGGATGCTCTATTTGCAACTCTCTCAAACAAGTTTGGTAAGAATCGGTGCCCAAAGTGTGGCCAACCATACAACCTTGCACGAGCTTGGTATCAAAATTTATAGAACAATGGCAGCAGGGGAGCATCTGGTGTATGAATTTCTCTGTTGTAGTCACTCATGTTCATTTTGTCTATACTAGTTAGAAATAGTTTTGCAAGGCTTTCTACTAAAAGTATTGTAATAGCTCTAGTTTTGGAGATAGTGGTAAACATTATGAAAACTTTGGTATATAGAAACATGGCGTTGGTCCTAATTTCCATTTTTGGCAGGCCAACCACCATGCTTCCAAGATCTAGTATGTTTTATAGTTATATAAACAATACAAGTTTTAATTTTAAAAAAAACACACATATATATAATTTTATAAATTATTAAATATTTTTATAAAAGATATATAAATTTCACCTAAGTTTCAGTACTTTAATATAAATATAAAAATTTTGTGCTATCATATAAATATAAAAAATATATATATTTAATTGTTTTTGTCTTGAACTATTTTATTTTAAAAATAAAAAAAAAATCAACCAATAACTATGACGGACACCTTTTCTTTATATATTAAACTTAACGGTCACTCAAAGTGGTGTCCCACCATTCTCTTCCAACGATTAAGATGTAGCACTTTCAAATTGAAGTGACACACTTCAAGAAAACGAGAGAATAAAGAAACGAGACGCATTCCAAGAAAATGAGAGAATTAAAAAAAAAAACATGGCAGCATTGAAAAAGGAAAGCTTTTATTCTCATTACCCCAAATTTATTACTCCGCGTAATCTACAACTATTTTGATATTTTATTAACCGAAACAAAAGCAAGATATATATTTTAACAAAGATTTCATATACAGGAGATCTATATTACTATTTACCACTGAGAGATGCAATGCACATCACAAACTTCTGAATTGAAGCTATTCAATGATAAATAAACTCTATTATCTATTATTTCATTGCTATGAAATTTTGGATCAATATCGATTAATAAAGGTTATTTTATTGTTTTGATATTTTAAAGTAATATGAAATTATATATAGAGAATTCTCATATTGTTAGAAGTATGAGAAATTCATTAATTATGTAATATTATATTTCTTAATTGAAGTTATTTAATGATATACAAACTCTATTATTTCATTGCTATGAAATTTTGGATCAATATTGATTAATATAGGTTATTTTATTGCTTATAGATTTTAAATTAATTTGAAATATATTGAGAGAATTCTCGTATTGTTAGAAGTATGATTGATTCATTAATTAGGTAATATTATAACATGTGAGTTTATATTATTTAGTTTAAATTATAAAAATAAAATTAATATATTGCTTAATATATATTATTTAAGGAGTATTTTTAATATATTAAAAATATATAGATATTGAGAGGTTTATAATTAGGTGTCATCATAGGGTTGACATAGATATTGAGAGCTTTAAATACATGTTTTCAAATTAGAATGGTCTTCAATATTAAATATCCACAATGGTATATTTGTTCTCTTCATGTGCATTAAATATCCACAATGGTATATTTGTTCTCTTCATGTGCTCTTCTTTTTCTTTGTTGTTTGATGTCAAAGACCATTTTTGTGACATGGGAAGCTTTTGCATTTACAATAGTTTATACAATTGCTTGGGAATCGCAAGGCCAAAATATCCCCCAACTCTTCCATGTTGACTTATTATGTGTATTCCCCCATCATCTGGAAGCCAACGAAATCTGGGATTTGACCAAAAATTTAACTAGAAATCAAGGACTTGACCAAGACATGAAAAAGATACTTGGTGGAAGGACCCTGTAATGAATCACCATTAGGTAGAAAAAGGGCCATAGTAATATATATGTGTATCTTCTAGAAATTATTTTCCCACCCACTAAGGAGTTGGATGTGGACATTAATATAATGATGACTCAAAAGCCAACCTCTCTACTACTATTCTCTTTGCTTGGTTTTTCCTTTGGGAAAGACAAGAGGAAGCATGATTTGGTTAACTTGGACCCTTTTGATCTCATTGGATAATTCAAAGCAATTAATGTTGTTAGAATCTAGACATTAATATTGAATCAATTTGTTGATTAAATTAAATTAACGAAGTAAAAACAAGGGAGTTCATTACTTTGCATAATCGTCAGTCATTCAAGGATTAAAAGAGTTATGTCATGTCACCAGATTAAGGGTAGAAATAAAAAGGGGTACTAAAAATTATGTCACCAAAAAATGGATACCTAGGATATCTAGTAAAAATAGGAAGTTTTTAATTAGAAAGGTGTATTGGGAGTGAGATTCAATAAAATGATTTTTGAGATGTATTATTTAATATCTAGTGAATTAGTGGTATTATTTTATATCCCATGAACATATGTATTATGCCATAGGTTCATTGAGTGGACCCCTTGTGGTTAGAGGTCTCATACAAGTTCTACAATGTAGAATTCACTATTGTACTTGTACTAATCAAACTTCTAATTGTAGGAGTGGTGTGATCTATAATGATATAATCTGTAATGTAATATGTGTCCTCGTCATATTCCTAAAACTTTGTTAACTCTACAACATCAATGTGAATTATATCCATGTCTTACACAAGTTTCAATAGTTTTTACTTCATTAGTAAATCCTATACCCAAAAAAGTATGGAATTAGAGATTTAAAAAAAAAAATCATTGTAAATAGCTATAGTTCTCAAAGAATCTTCAATTTAATTAGGATCTTTAATAGATCAAACAATGAAACTAAAAGGATACTACTTTGTAATTCCAACTTGCTCTAAATGAGTAGTCCTCTTAAATGCAGAATAGTTCATTTTCAGTTATATTTCCACTTCAAGAATCAAAGTAAAATGGGCTATGAAATATTATTGGAAATGCACATTTAAAATTAAATATAAACTTGTTCCAATACTAATTTAAAGTAAGTGTTGATCTACATCTAATTCCATTAACTCTTCCTAAAGAAAATAAACTTATGTTTTGATACTTTTTGGATTTAAAAAATCAAAATAAAATGAAGTAAAATGGGCTATGAAATATTATTGAAAATGCACATTTAAAATTAAATAGAAACTTGTTCCAATACTAATTTAAAGTAAGTGTTGATCTATATCTAATGCCATTAACTCTTCCAAGAAAAAATAAACTTATGTTTTAATACCCTCTTGGAAAGGAGATGGTACTTTTGGATACTTTGAGGTTTTTATATTTCAAGATATCATATTGGAAAGGAATTCATGCACCTCAGCATTCATATGTGCACATCAACCTTTCATAAGAAAGGATTATCATGTACCATGGTCTTGGTAAACACACCTAACTAACTTTATCTCTAATACTAAAGAAACTTCTTTGAATTGCACAACCAAACATAAACAATAAGACATGACACTCTAGACATAACACTCTCCTTTGTTAGATAACAATAGTCATATAGGCACATAACAATTCTTATAAATACAAATAGTGCCTAGCAATGTTAATACTACAAATGCAATTGTCATTACATGTTTCAATATAACAATTTACTTATAACAAAATTTAGATAAAAAGAAAATGAATATTTCATATTTTTTACTATTCCCTCTTATTTATTGGAAGACATGATCTAAGTATCCTATGTTTTGATTTTTTTTTGTCGAAATCTAACAACATAAATTCGGACAAAATTATAATTGTATATGTTTAAATTGTATTTCTAAGGGCATAAATGAATTTAGCATATTGAAAAATCCTTAAAACAATCGAATTATACAAACTTAACCACTCAAATATATAAATCCAACAATTTTTTACAATATTTCGAACAAAATGAAATAAAAATATCCCTATAAAAGACCAAAATACAAAAACTTAAACTAAATGGAACAGAAATCTCATCTACTATGTTTCCATCGCTCCTCATATCCATCTTTCTTACCCTCTCACCTATGTCATACTTCAAATAAAAGTTTTTTATATTATATTTATTTTAAAATAATATTCTCGTTTTTTATATTTTAGTATTTTCTTCAATAAACTCAGAGTTAAATAATATTTTGTTTTTTATATTTTCTTCAATAAACCCGGGGTTAAATAAATAAAATATTAAATGAGGCAAGCGATATAATCCATGTATACCATCAATGCATGTTCTTGATTTGTTTTTTTGGGAGTTAAATAACATAAAGAAACTTGTTTCTCTCGTATTTTAAGAACTAATTTTAGCAAATGGTATTAGTCCATATATACGACAACCTACATTACATTTATTATTTAAGTATTTTATTAACCCGAGCAAATATTTTATATAAGAGATATATTTTCCCAATTATCACTTAAAAGATGCCATGGTCAGTACAAACTCTTGAATCAAAGTTACTCACTTTCAAACAAGCGCTATCATTTCATTACTTAGGAGTTTGTATGATTAGTACAAAAGGATTCGGTTGATTTTAAAATTGAGAAAAAATATCCATGATACTCATCATTCTTTAACATGGCCAATAGCGAGGATGAAATTTATATTACGTTTAGACCAACAAAGACTTTCCATAAGGAATATTAAAAGTCTTTCATGATATTCCATTTTTATATTTAAACCTTAACATGATAAATATACCACTAAATGATAATGATAATAGTGTGAAGTTAAGTAAGACTATGTTTTATCTAACTACAATATTATATCATAAAATTGTTAAAAATACATGTTCAATTTAAAAAGATAATGAGTTTTGAAAGATATTTCAAAACTAAAATGAGATTTCTCTTACGTTAAAATATTTGGCCTCAAAAGAATAACTCTCTAAATTAAAAATGTTCAATAACTATGTAGTGAGTGATATAATTTACTATTATCAAAATTTATAATTTTTAATGTAAAATCTTTCCAAATTATTTTATTTTTCAAATATTTTTTATTTTTTATTATTTATTTATTTTTATATACTAGCGGAATTGACAACTTGGGTGGTTCTCGTACTTGCGTGACATGGGGTCGATGTTGGTATCTTCACAGTTATGCTTGTTGGCATCTTCACAGATTGAGTGTGCTTGTCATTGATGGAAAGATCAGAGTATGCGTCGATGGCACAAGAACAACAGCGATGTTGGCAAAGCAATGTTGACGGGGTTACAGACAGAGTGTGCATGGAAAACACAACAGTGAAGACACAGAAGAGAAAGCTCAGAAGAGATAGCGCTTTGCGCTTTACAGAAGCGCAGATGAGGTCCAAATCATCAAGACTCGCAAAAGGATCAAAGGTCGAGGCCTTTGGCACTTAGAAATTCTTCCAAGTCAGGAGGAATGAAGCTCGGGAGGAGCGACATGGGCCATCGATCGTGGATCGAGGAGCATTGTGGGCCATTAGATCAGATTCCAGTGACCAAAGGAAGCACAGATGAGGAGATCAGATCACAGTCATTGATCTGAGTGCGTAGACCAACAGTTGTTGGACCCTAAGGAAAGCGCGCGAGAAAAGTTATGAAGTCATCGGAACCATCCATCGTCCAGAGGACACATGGCAGCAGATGAGTAGTTTCGCAGAATTGTGAATCAGGAGAACTACGTCGAGCAACTTGCAGATATCGCGAAATGCGAAATCTCGATGAGATCTGGACCATTGAACCATAGAGGACTGTCGGTCGTTGATCTGGAGAAGGCCTCCGAGAATCGGGACTCGGAAGAAGGGAGGTGCTCTAAACTTCGACATCGCGAAACGCGAAATCCTGAAATGAAGAAAGTGGTCACAGTCATTGCTCGAGGAAGCATTTTGGACCGTTGATCTGGCATGACAAAGAACGAAGTTAGAATTCGTGAAAGTAAAATCTGGACCATTGGATCACTGAGGAGCGTGATCGATTTGGCACCCGTGGATATCGGGAGTTCGGGAATCTGGAGCACAGAGGAAGTTGTTTTCCAAAGTCGTGAAATGCGAAGTCATGAAGTTGATCTGAGTTGTTGATTGCAAGGGAATCAAGGACCGTCGATCTCGACTCGCGAAATTCGTCGATTCGAGGATCGAGAATTTGGAGATGATAGGTGAGCGAATTCACAAAGTTCGCAATGTCCCAAAGTGCGAAATCGTGAAGCGCATGTTGGCGTAGGCCTGTGGTCACGGCCAGTGGTCACATCAGCGGAAGAGAAGGGAAGGAGCTAGCGGTGCTAGGCTCCATTTCAGAGTTTCGCGAATCGGGAAAACCAAGGTGACTCACAGTTGATCACCCGAACTGCGAAATCACGAAATGACTATTGGTTAGGCGCTTGGTCACCGTCGATGGTCGTGTGAAAGGAAGGGGATTAACCAGAAGAGATAGCACCCACTGTGCATTTTTTCGCAGAAAGGGAAAATGGCGCCAAGAGCATGAGTGCACAGAGGATCTCTGGGGAATTGCCAGAAACCACTCATTGTTTCTACACAGAGAATTCGAAGAGGCTTCAGGGTGATCGACAGAGAAGACGAAGAGTCTCGACTGCCATAGAGGCTAAGGAATCTTAGCATAATGGGCACTGAGGATGATCTCACAAACAAGAGAACTTCCAGAGAAGCTGAAGAGTCTCGAGGTATCTGTCAGTGGTATGAAGACTCATCATTGAGACAATTGACATATGGAAAAGCGTCAAAGATTGTAGCTGCTAGAGAAGCCAAAGAGTCTCGGCATAACAACCACGAGTGACGAAAAGACTCAGTGTAATCTCCAGAGGGGACGAAGAGTTAGCTGTATGATCTGGCAGAGGACTCTGGATTATAAATATATGCAGAACAGAGAAGAGGAGGTTGCGGCTGTGGAGAGTGATTCATGTGGGTAAAAGAAGATTGTGTGTAGTAGTTGAAGGATAGAGAAGAGGCATAGCGCATAGAATAGAAATGAATATTTGAGAAAGAAAGAGAAAGTCGACGTGCGTGTGCCAGAGACAAAGAAGAAGAACAAAAAGATCAAAGAAGAATGCGAGAAGGAAGACACTGATGCAGATAGAGCATATTAGTGCAACAGTACAGTGATGAGACTGGTAAGCTATAGATAAACACTGTATCACTATAATAAGTTTTAGCAACGAAGTTTTTATATTTCAGGGTGGTTGGGAGGTGCTTGGGAGGATTGGTGTCCTCAGAGTTTCAAGTGGGTGCTTGAAGAACAGGGAGTTGTAGCTTCCATCTGGTTACATCCAGAAAAAATAGGGTGGCAGGGTGGTGCAAGGGAGAACTATTGTTCTCTGTTATAAAGGTTGGTGCCTGTGTGACTGGAAGTTGGTGCTTCCATCCAGTTGGTTCTGGAACACTCAGGGAGTTGGTGCTTCATTCTATTGGGTACTAGAGAAACCAGAGAGTTGGTGCTCTCAGCAAGTTGCATCTTGCAAGACAGAGGTGGCAGCCTCAAAATGAGTTGGTGCTCATAAGAATGATAATGTAAAGAAAATAAAGATTACTTATCATATCAAGAAGAAAGGTTTTTCCCTTTATGGGTTTCCTCTGGAAATATCTGTCTCTGTGTATTTCATGTGTGTGATTGATGTTTAATATTCTAGTGTTGACTTCCCTATATCATTGTGATCGTGATTGAGTGTTATGTGAAGAGTTAAAAATGGGTATAATTGTTTAAGCATGGTAACAACTGATTCACCCCCCCCTCTTAATTGTCCAACAATTGGTATCAGAGAAGGTTCCTTTTATCTAGAGGTATATCATGTAAGCTTAAACATGTCAAGACATGAAGGAACTTCAACCAATAAGGCTCCCATGTTCAATGGAACAAACTTTGCCTTCTGGAAAGTCAGGATAAGAACTTACATAATGGCTTTAGGTGCAGATGTCTAGGATGTGGTAGAGACTGGTTATGTAAAGCCAGTTGTACTGGCTAATAAGGATGGCAAGCTAGAGTTCAGCTTCAACGCTAAGGCTATGAATTCTATTCTGAGTGAGCTTGCAGAAGAAGAATTTGTAAATGTTATGCACTTAGAAACTGCCAAAGAAATGTGGGACAAATTCATTAGCAGTTATGAAGGTAATGAGAAGGTAAAGGACACAAATCTTCAAACCTACAGAGTACAGTTTGAACAGCTAAAGATGGAAGAGGATGAAATTGTTGGGAAGTACTTTCTGAGAGTTGAAGAACTAGTAAATGCAATGAAAGCACTTGGTGAAAAAATTGAGGAACCCTCTTTAGTTCAGAAAATTTTGAGATCTCTACCAGATAGGTTCAACCCGAAGGTCTCTACTATAGAAGAGATTAATGATCTAAAAGCTTTAAGTTTTGATCAACTTCTAGGAACGTTGACTGCATATGAAATGAGGATAGGTAAAGATAAACCCACCTCTAGAGAAGCATATTTTAAAGAAGATAAGGATGAGGATTCTGAGCCTGATGAAATTGAAGCAAATTTTGTGAGAAGACTAAAGAAAGGATCAGGCAAGTATCAAGGCAAGTTTCCCTTCAAGTGTTTTAACTATGGAAAGATAGGTCACGTCGCATCTAAGTGTCCACACAAGAAGCATGATCAAAATTCTGAAGCTGAAAAGAAGTACAAATCCAAAAGATTTGATAAAAAGAAATGTTTATGCATAAACAATGATGACTCTTCAGAAGACACAGACAATGACTCTTCCTATGAAGATAAGGTAAATGAATTCATTCTTATGGCCAAAGAGGATTATGATAATAAAAGAATAGGAAGTGATGCTAATGATGAAGAAGTTTTGGTTGATATGGAAGGTGAAATAATCAGTTCCTTAGAATAAATTGACAGAGTCAGACTCGAGAAAAGAAAACAAAAACAGTTGTTGATGCAGTTTGAAAAGAATGATGAAGACTTTTCCCTGCTAAAGGTGGAGTTAGAAGAGGCAAAGAAAATAGAGGACATTATGAAACAACAGTTATCAGAGAAGAAGGAAAGATGTGAAGCCTTGGAGGAAGAGGTAGTAAAGACTAGAAAAGATATGGAGAAGTTCAAAGCATTTTATCTCCATAATATTCCAAGCATTAAAGCCTCAGAAGGATTGACCACCATTCTGAATCAACAAAGGAATCCAAATTTGAAAATTGTTTTGGGTTATGAAGAAGAATCAAGTTGTAGTCAACAAAGCAACAAAGATTCCATCAAGTTTGTCAAATCTACATTCATTGACAACAACATATATGGAGAAACAGAGGAAGATAATCAGCCGCCAAGGAAGACTGAAATAAATTGACCTGCTCAAAGAAGACATCCATTTTCCAAGTACAAAGGATTTTTCTATGGATATCTTTTTTTTTGTTCTAACTTTGGTCACAAAGCTATAAATTGTTCTTTAAGATTTAGATATGAGCAATCAAAAAACTTAATGAATAGTTATCTTCCACAACAAAGAATGAGACAACCAAGTAACAAACAATCACAGACTGTGAATCATGTGATGGCTGGAAAAAGGGCACAGGTTAAGCATAACAATCGTTATGATCCTTTATTCAATGAACCAAAATGTTTCACCTGCCATAATTTTGGACATAAAGTTGCATACTGTCGCTTAAGGAACTACGAGCTAGATTTGAATCCTTCTGTTGAAAATGTCAAGGTTTGGAAGAAGAAATAAAATGACAAGTGTGGACTAGTGCTTTCAGCTCAAAGACAAAAGAACCCATGGTATATTGACAGTGGATGCTCCAAACCTATGATGGGAGAGAAAGGTAAGTTTTATCTCTAAGTGAAAGAAAATTAGGAAACGTAACCTTTGGAAATGATGCTTCAGGTAAAATCAAGGGTAAAGGGATGGTAAGTTTAAGTAATGGAAAAGGAAAAGCTCAGGATGTTCTGCTTGTAGATGGGCTGAAACATAATTTTCTCAGTGTAATTCAAATCTGTGATAAAGGATGTGAAGTGGTGTTCACTTCCAAGGATTGCAATATAAAGTCTGTAAACTCAAGACAAGTTGTGGCTAAAGGCATAAGGACAGATTACAATGTATATGTGCTGAAAGAAGATAGAGAAGAGTGTCATCTAAGAAAACATGATGAAAGATGGTTATGGCATATGATACTTGGACATCTAAACTTTGACCACTTAATCAAGCTCAAAAATCGTGAGGCAGTAAAATATCTTCCAAGTATATCAAAGCCACAAGATTCTGTGTGTACACCCTGTCAGGTAGGAAAGCTAACCAGGACACAGTTTAAATCCAAGAGCTCTACTTCAACAGAGAAACCACTCCAATTAGTTCATATGGATTTATGTGGACCATCAAGACAGGAAGGCACAGGGAAGGAAAACTATTTTATGTTGATCATTGACGATTACTCCAGACTTAATTGGATTTCTTTTCTCAAAGAAAAAGCTGAAGCATTTGAGAAATTTAAAATATTTAAGTCTTTAACTGAGAATCAAACAGGGAAGAGGTTAAGGCCATTAATATCAGACAGAGGAGGAGAATTTATGTTAACTGATTTCAAGGAATTCTGTGATAAACATGGGATCAATAGAGAATACACAATCCTAGGAACTCCACAGCAAAAAGGAGTAGTTTAGAGGAAAAATAGAACCGTGTAGCAAATGGCTAGATCAATGATGCATGAGAAGAACATTGGTCAAACCTATTGGGTAGAATAAATACACACAACAGTCCATGTTCTTAACAAACCCCACCTGATACCACACAGTGACAAAACACCTTATGAACTATGGTATGGAAGACCTGCTTCAATCAAACACTTCAAAGTCTTTGGGAGTAAGTGCTACATAAAAAATAATAATGAGAACCTTGGCAAGTATGATGACATGACTGATGAAGGAATCTTATTAGGGTATGCTACAAACAATAAAGGATACAGATTCTATAATAAGAGGCTACATAAATTGGTTGACTGTATTGACATAAAAGTTGATGAAGGAATTCCAATAAGAGAGGTGAACAATACAGAATCAACAACAAAGGATATAGATGAAGTTGAATTTGAACAGGTCCAAGAATCAGAAAGAGAACACTCTGAGTCAGACTAATATGTAAATACTCAGGTAAACACAAATCAACAGACAACATCAAATTCTTCCTCCAGAATTACTCAAAAGAATCATCCTCCAAGTCAGATAATTGGGGGAAAAGAAAAAGGTGTACAAACCAGGAGAAGGATAATAAAAAAAACCTAGCAATCACATATATCCTTCATATCCATGGTGGAACCCAAGAACTTCAATGAGGCCATTAAAGACGTAAATTGGTTAAAATCAATGAATGAGGAACTGGACCAGATTGAAAAGAATGACACTTGGGAACTCGTTCCTAGGCCAGCAGATAAAAATGTAATAGGATCAAAATGGGTCTACAAAAATAAGATGAATGAGCAAGGAAATATTGTAAGAAATAAAGCTAGATTGGTCTGCAAAGGATACGCTCAAATAGAAGGACTAGACTTTGATGAAACATTCACACCTGTAGCAAGATTAGAAGCTATTATAATGTTTCTTGCCTATGCTTTTCAGAAGAAGTTCAAAGTCTATCAAATGGATGTCAAGTCATATTTTCTAAATGGATATCTAAAAGAAGAAGTCTATATGGAACAACCAGAGGGTTTCCAACTGTCAGATAGCCCTGACTTTCCCTGCAAGATGAAGAAATCCTTATATGGGTTGAAACAATCTCCTTGTGCCTGGTATCACAGATTGGATACATATCTTCAAGACAAAGGATTTAAGAGAGGAACAATTGACAACAATCTATATATCAAAACAGAGGGTAATGATTTTCTCATTTTGTTGGTCTATGTAGATGCCATAATCTTCAGTAGTAATAATGCTTCACTGGTAAAATGGTTTGCTTCTGCTATGCAGTATGAATTTGAAATGTCTATGATAGGGGAACTGTCATTTTTTCTTAGCCTACAAATTACTCAGAGGTCTGAAGGAATATTTCTTTCTCAAGAAAAATATCTAAGGGAAATGTTGAAAAGGTTTCAAATGGAAGATTCTAAACCTATGAGCACACCTATGGTCACTGGATGTAAGTTAAGCAAGGATGATGACTCACCTGATGTTGATCATAGTTCATATAGGTCTATTATAGGCAGACTATTCTATATAATAGCATCTCGTCCAGACATAATGCATGTTGTTGGAATCGTAGGAAGGTATTAGGCCGCACCCAAACATAGTCATTTGTTAGTTGTCAAAAGGATATTCAGATACCTGAAAGGAACAATGGACTATGGCCTATGGTATCCTAGGAATAAAAAAATTCAACTATCAGTCTATTTAGATGTTGATTGGGCTAACTGCATGGATGAAAGGAAAAGCAGGAGTGGAGGTGCGTTCTTCTTAGGAGATTCTCTAGTAGCGTGATTAAGAAAGAAGCAAGGTTCCATTTCCTTATCAACTACAGAAGATGAATACATTGCAGCTGCCACATGCTCTACCCAAGTATTGTGGATGATTCAAACACTTGCAGACTTAGAGATAAATTGTACTAGTGCAATTAGTGTGTCAAAGAATCCTGTCTTACACTCCAACACCAAGCATATACCCATCAAGTATCACTTCTTGAGGGAACAGGTAACCAACTCTATGGTTTCTTTGGATTATATTCCATCCAAAGTTCAGATTTCTGATATCTTCACTAAACTACTTGTACAAGTTCAGTTTGAGTATCTACGCCAGAAGTTGGGCGTGACCTCACTGTCAACCTAAGAGGGTCCATCCTATCAGGGGGATTTTGTGTTGGTTGAATATCTGATACCTCCGACGAATACTGCAACAACTCAGGGGGATCATGTTTTCTTTGACATTGATGTCAAAGGGGGAGAAAAGGTGTTTTGGATGCTATAGTTGGGATCTAAGTAGAACAGTGTAGTCGTTCAGGGTTGCCATCAATGACAAAGGGGGATATTGTTGGCATCTTCACAGTTATGCTTGTTGGCATATTCACAGATTGAGTGTGCTTGTCATTGATGGAAATATCAGAGTATGCGTCGATGGCACAAGAACAACAATGATGTTGGCAGAGCGATTTTGACAGGGTTACAGGCAGAGTGTGCATGGGAAACATAAACAGTGAAGACACAAAAGAGAAAGATCAGAAGAGATAGCACTTTGTGCTATGCTTTAGAGAAGCACAGACAAGGTCCAAATCATCAGGACTCGCAGAAGGATCAAAGGTCGAGGCCTTTGGCACTTAGAAATTATTCCAAGTTGGGAGGAATGAAGCTAAGGAGGAGGAGCGACGTGGGTCGTCGATCGTGGATCGAGGAGCGTTGTGGGTCGTTAGATCAGATTCCAGTAACCAGAGTAAGTGTAGATGAGGAGATCAAATATCAACCATTGATATGAGTGCGTAGACCAACAACTGTTGGATCCTAAGGAAAGTGCACAAGACAAGTTCTGAAGTCATCAGAATTATACATCGTCAAGAGGACACGTGGAGAAAGATCATCATTTCACTGACTGAAAGGTCAAAGGAAGGAGGTGCTCTAACCCCTCGAACTCGTGATATGAGAAGTCGCGAAATGACTTGAACCGTAGGATCCAGAGGACACGTGGCGATGCGTTTTTCTTAGGAGTTTCTCTAGTAGCGTGGTTAAGCAAGAAGGAAGGTTCCATTTCCTTATCAACTATAGAAGTTGAATACATTGTAGCTTCCACCTGCTGTACCCAAGTATTGTGGATGATTCAGACACTTGCAAACTTGGGGATAAATTATACTGCACCGACTCAAATCCATTGTGATAATACCAGTGCAATTAGTGTGTCAAAGAATCTTGTCTTCCACTCCAAGACCAAGCATATACCCATCAAGTATCACTTCTTGAGGGAACAGGTAACCAACTCTATGGTTTATTTGCATTATATTTCATCCAAAGAACAGATTGTTGATATCTTCATTAAACCGCTTGCACAAGCTCAGTTTGAGTGTCTACGCCAAAAGTTGGGTGTGACCTCACTATCAACCTAAAAGGGTCCATCCTGTCAGGGGGAGTTTGTGTTGGTTGACTATCTAATACCTCCGAAGAATACTACAACAACTCAGCGGGAGCATGTTTTCTTTGACATTGATGTCAAAGGGGGAGAAAATGTGTTATGGATGCTACAGTTGGGATCCAAGTAGAATAGTGTAGTTGTTTAGGGTTGCCATCAATGCCAAAGGGGGATATTGTTGGCATCTTCATAGTTATGCTTGTTGGCATATTCACAGATTGAGTGTGCTTGTCATTAATGGCAAGATCAGAGTATTCTTCGATGGCACAAGAACAACAACGATGTTGGTAGAGCGATGTTGACAGGGTTACAGGCAGAGTGTGCATGGAAAACACAACAGTGAAGACACAGAAGAGCAGGCTCAGAAGAGATAGTGCTTTGTGCTTTACAAAAGCGTAAATGAGGTCCAAATCATCAGGACTCGCAGAAGGATAAAAGGTCGAGGCCTTTGGAACTTAGAAATTTTTCCAAGTCGGGAGGAATGAATCTCATGAGGAGGAGCGACATGGGTTGTCGATCGTGGATCGAGGAGTGTTGTGGGACATTAGATCAGAATCTAGTGACCAGAGGAAGCATAGATGAGGAGATCAGATCTCAGTTGTTGATCTTAGTGCATAGACCAACAGCTGTTGAATCCTAAGGAATGTGCACGAGACAAGTTTTGAAGCATCAAAACCGTCCATCGTCCAGAGAACATGTGGCGAAAAATCATCATTTCGCTGACTGAAAGGTCAAAGGAAGGAGGTGATCTAACCCCTCAAACTCATGATATGCGAAGTCAGGAAATGACTTGAGCCATAGGGTCTAGAGGACACGTGGCGAAAGATCATCATTTCACTAACTGAAAGGTCAAAGGAAGGAGGTTCTCTAACCCCTTGAACTCACGATATGTGAAGTCGCAAAATGACCTAAGCCATTCGATCCAGAGGACACATGGCAACAAATGAGCAGTTTCACAGAATTTTGAATTGGGAGAACTACGTCGAGCAGCTCACAGATATCACAAAACACGAAATCCCGATGAGATCTAGACCATTGAACCATAGAGGATTGTGGATCGTTGATCTGGAGCAGGCTTCGGAGAATCGAGACTCGGAAGAAGGGAGGTGATCTAACCTTTGACATCATGAAACATGAAATCCCGAAATGCAGAAAGTGATCACAGTCGTTGCTCGAGGAGGCATTCTGGAACGTTGATCTGGCACAAAGAAGAATGAAGTTAGAATTCACAAAAGTGAGATCTTGACCGTTGGATCACTGAGGAGCATGAGCCGTCGATTTGGCACCCGTGGATATCGGGAGTTCAAGAATATGGAGCACAGAGGAAGTTGTTTTCCATAGTTGTGAAATGTGAAGTCACGAAGTTGATCTGAGTCGTTGATTGAGAGGGAATTGAGGACCGTCAATTTCATCTCGAGAAATTCATCGATTCAGGGATCGGGAATTTGGAGATGATAGGTGAGCGAATTCAAAAATTTCACAATGTCCTGAAGTGCGAAATCACGAAGCGCCTGTTGACATAGGGCTATGGTCACAGCCAGTGGTCACATCAGTGGTAGAGAAGGGAAGGATATAGTGGTACTAGGCTCCATTTCTGAGTTTCGTGAATCGGGAAAACCAAGGTGACTCACAGTTGATCACCCGAAATGCGAAATCATGAAATGACTATTGGTTAGGTGCTTGGTCACTGTCGGTGGTCACGTGAAAGGAAGGGGCTTAGCCAAAAGAGCTAGTACCCACTGTGCAGTTTTTCACAGAAAGGGAAAAAGGTGCCAAGAGCATGAGCGCGCAGAGGATCTCTGGGGAATTTCCATAAACCACTCATTGTTTCTACATAGGGAATTCGAAGAGGCTTCAGGGTGATCGACATAGAAGACGAAGAGTCTCGACTGCCAGAGAGGCTAAGGAATCTCAGAATAACGGGCACTGATGATGATATCACAAGCAACAGAAATGCCAGAGAAGCTGAAGAGTCTCAAGGTATCTGTCAGTGGTATGAAGACTCATCATTGAGATGATTGACAGATGGAAAAAAATCAAAGACAGTAGCTGCCAGAGAAGCCAAAGAGTCTCACCATAACAACTATGGATGAAGAACAGACTTAGTGTAATTTCCAGAGGGGATGAAAAGTTAGTTATATGATCTGGCAGAGGACTTGGAATTATAAATATATGAAGGACAAAGAAGAGGAGGCTGCAGCTATGGAGAGTGATTCATGCAGGTAAAAGCAGATTGTGTGCAGCAGCTGAAGGACGGAGAAGAGGCGTAGCACATAGAATAGAAATGGATATATGAGAAAGAAAGAGAAGGCTGAGGTGCGTGTGCTAGAGACAGAGTAGAAGAACAGAAAGATCAAAGATGAATGGGCATAGGAAGGCTTTGATGAAGACAGAGCATATCAATGCAGTAGTACAGTGATGAGATTGGTAAGCTATAGATAAACATTGTATCACTGTAATAAGTTTCAGTAACGAAGTTTTTATATTTCAGAGAGGTTGGGAGGTGCTTGGGAAGATTGGTGTGCTCAAAGTTTCAAGTGGGTGCTTTAAGAACAGGGAGTTGTAGCTTCCATCTGGCTACAACCAGAAAAACTAGGGTGGCAAGGTGGTGCAAGGGAGAACTATTGTTCTATGTTATACAGGTTGGTGCCTATGTGACTGGAAGTTGGTTCTTCCATCCAGTTGGTGCTGGAACTCTCAGGGAGTGGGTTCTTCCTTCTAGTGGGTTCTAGAGAAACCGGAGATTTGGTGGTCTTGGCAAGTTGCAGCTTGCAAGACAGAGGTGGTAGCCTCACAATGAATTGGTGCTCATAAGAATGATAATGTAAAGAAAATAAAGATTACTTATCATATAAGGAAGAAGAGGTTTTTCCCTTTATGGGTTTCCTTTGGAAATATCTGTCTCTGTGTATTTCATGTGTGTGATTGATGTTTAATATTCTAGTGTTGACTTCCCTATATCATTGTGATCATGATTGAGTGTTCTGTGAAGAGTTCAAAACGGGTATAATTGTTGAAGCACAATAACAATTGATTCACCCCCCCCTCTCAGTTGTCCAACAATTGGTATCAGAGCAGGTTCCTTTTATCTAAAGGTATATCAGTAAGCTTAAACATGTCAAGACATGAAGGAACTTCAACCAATCAGCCCCCCCTGTTCAATGGAACAAACTTTTCCTTCTAGAAAGTTAGGATGAGAACTTACATAATGGATTTAGGTGCATATGTCTGGGATGTGGTAGAGACTGGTTATGTAAATCTAGTTGTACTGGCTAATAAGGATGACAAGCTAGATTTCATCTTCAACAATAAGGCTATGAATGTTGTTCTGAGTGGGCTTGTAGAAGAAAAATTTGTAAAAGTTATGCACTTAGAAACTGCCAAAGTGTTATAACCCTAAATTTCACTATTCATGCTTACCTGGCATCAGGCCAACTCATTTCCCTTCATTGCCAAAGCCATGCTGAACAGACTCTTCAAAAACCTCTTAAAACAAGTAGCCCGCGCCCTAACTTCTCACTGGGCGTGGTTGAACGCTGGCAGGCCTTATACTGCACGCGTTGGAACGCGGGCTGGCCCACTACAGCAAGCGTTTACTTAACAAAGCAAAAAATCAGGAAAGTTTCCGCCAGAACGAGAATCTTTTGGTCAGTTAACTGGAACTCCCCGCCATGCATGGCCGAGAGTTCGTCTAAAACCCTAGCTCCTTCTAGCCTATAAAAGGAGGGGTAGGGGTACTATTCAAAGGAGGAAAATCATAGCAAAGAAACTCTGCCAAATTGCCGAATCCGTTTTGTCCCAACCCTTTAGCCTTTCCTCAAGCTTTAGGAGAATTCAAGCAAAGCAGTTGGAGGACAAAGAAGAGGAGGAGCCCAGGATCAGGATCGAGGAACGGTGGCCGGTCTCTATAATCATTGTAAGTTGATTCATATTGAGATTAATAAAAAGATGCTTTTCCCATCCCAAATACACGAGTTTTATATGTTTTATTCAATTTGTGTTTAATCTCTAATCCTCTAGTAGAACAGTAGCATGCATGCATAGTTTTGTCTTGATTGCAGGATTTCTTTTTGGAAGGAGTAGCAGAAGCAACGGGATAAAGCTCAACGGAGGATCTACACCAACCGTCGATAAAAAGGTTAGTTGGTTCTTCCCATGTTTGCTTGCAAAAAAGGGTTTTAGTTTTGGGATAGAAGGTCAAAAGTAATTCTTGAAGGGTCATGATCTGCATGCAAGTTTAAAACCCTAGCTTGTTAGTCCGTAGGGTAGAATACCCCACAACAGAATTGGCGACTCCACTGGGGATATTTACTCTTAGGGTTCCCGGATTTTGTTAAAGGTTTTTGGGTAGTTCAAAGAATAAAGTTTTTGTTTCTTTGTTGTTTTTGTTTTCTGTTAAGTCAAAAGCTAGCAGGGAACCTGGTTATCAATACCAGTTTTTCCTTGATTGTTGCTTGACATTCATTCTCGGGACACACAGAGGTACACGCGGCCTGCAGAAGCCCTGCCCGCGTGTAACCCACGCCCTAACCTTCTACGGCCCACATTTGAACGCCTGCTGTAGTGGTTTCAGTAGCGTGTAGAGCCCAGGAAGCTTAGGAGGCAGTCTCCTCTTCCCTGTTAGAAGTTTACCTTCTCAGGGGGATTTCTGGATCCTGTCTGAGTCTTGATTGGTTTACTGTCTTGCTTTCAGTCTACCTTATTGTGTTGGTTGTTCTTTGCATTTATTTTCTTTTTTGCAAATTTTCCTTTTCTGTTGAAGTAGAAGCATCCAAGCCTTTAGGAGACCCTGGTTGTCAATACCAGAGGCCTCTTTCAGGTCTGGGCTGCCTGTGTTTGATTTTTTCTTAGATTTTATACCTACCCGCGGGCTGCTTCAGTTCGGAGCGTGGGTACCTGCGTACTGTTATAGCTCAGCACACGTTTGAACGCGTGCTGTCTTGGTGACAGTCGCGGGCCTGCCTGGTTGCCTTTCAGCCTGGGTGGGGCAGTCATCCACTCCTGTGGTGAGAAGTTCTCCTTTCAGGGTTTAGAGTCTGGGGGGCACAGTCAGTAAGTTAGGGCCTCAGATCCTTAGCTTGTGTTTTGCTTACTTGATGTTTTGATAGAAAAGACAAAAGAGAAAAAATATTTGTTTTCTGGTTTTTAGGCAAGTGTTAGAATCGATGCTGTCTTGATTGCTTTTTTCGCATTTTGTGCTTTGATTCTTTTTGCGATCTGCGCTTTAAGCCAGAGTTTTCTTTTCATTCTCTTGGTTTTGTTCTTGTCATCATTTTTCCTTGTTGCGTTATTTTGCAATAAACTAAAATAAAAAAAAATTGTTTCATTTTCTTCTTGATTTTAAGATTGTGTTGTTGCATCAGTAGCTAGGAAAGAAGTCTTTTTGCATAAGTTTTTTGCAGTGCATTTCAAGTATAAGTAGCTCGCAGATTTGAGCGAAAGTTCTTCATATTTACTGCATGAAATCTTAGTAATTTTGAAAAGAAAAGAAGTCTTTTTGTTAAAAGTTGCTTGTTTTGTATTTTAGTAAAAGTTTTTGTTTCCAAGCTTTTCTTGTTCATCTTGATTTGAGTCTTTTTACACACCATCAGTTTCACTTTCATGCCTTGTGACTTAAAAATCCCATTAAAAGCAACGCTAAGTAAAATCAAGTAGACTTTTTGTTTATAGGGTGCATACACTAGCTCAGGACTAGGGCCTTGGAATAGATTGGAGAGTAAATTCTCCAAGGCCACCCAAACTAAACATTAAAGTCTGTCAATAGGGAGTGTAGAAGTCCAGTTATGGAAAGTTATCCAGGACCCCCCTCTAACACAGGGGATAAACACGAGGTCGCGTAAGGAAAGGTAGCGGAGATAACCCCTCCAAAGATGGACCGAGCGTTGTGGAGAACACATATTGAGGATTTGTTAAGGGATTCCGTCGTTTGCATTTGCCACGGAGCTTCGTGGGTCTCGAATCCGTTCGAGGTCCTCAGTTGTCTTCCGGACCATTTGCTCTCGTTACCCTTGACAGGTTTCGGGCTTGATACCCTGCTCATTGTGGTCTACCCAACTGCCGACTGTACCCGCCTGGTGACTGTTCACGTGCTGGCAAACTAGTTGCCAATCTTTTCTAGGGACATACACGGGTGACTGCGGGGGTATACCGCGGTACCTAGGACAGACATCTGGCCACGCTTTGTAGAGTATACTCGGAGGGTGCTTCCGTATTCGAGTTGCACTTGCACCGGTAAGTTGCTCTAGTGTTGGTTGTTGTAACTGTTCTTCCAACTAGTTTAGTGCTTGCTTGATTTATCTTGTAGGGGCTTTCTTTTAGCGAGTGTTACTGTTTGTTCGTGTAGAATACCTTAGCGTGTCGTGAATCTTCTCACACAGTGGAGGATTCGGAGCTCCGTCGGTCACGAAGGCTTCTGGGCCTGCCGCCGGTTATACTGGAGCCACCCCCGCCACCATTGAGGCGGGAGCTAGACCATCAAGGGTCTTTCGAAGCAACCAGGGATTTTGAGCCCGAAAAACCCCCCGAGGCATCGACCGCCAATCTTGGATTGGTTGAAACCTCAAACACTGATACTTGGCCAGATATTATTATGCCAATTCAATTCTACGAATGCCTGTCAGTGCCTAACCCAGTTATGGAACAAAACTCTGTTACTTCCTCTGGGACTTCTTCCATTCCCATCACTGTTGCTACCACAGGAGAAGCTTCTCCTAACTTGCCTTTGTCAACGGTCTGGGCCACCATGGTCTCGGCCACAACTACGTCGCACAGTGGACCGACCCCATCTATCGCGGCGGCCACACCTCCTTACACACCTAGTGCGACAAGCCTTCCTTTTTCATACGGTATGCCTAGTTCGGGTACAAGCCCTGTACTCACTTACTCCACTTTACAGACTTTGGGTCTGGGGGCAGGGAGCTCTAACGCTCCCCTGCAAGGTCAACTTGGGGGCATTAATGTCCCTTTCAATGCTTTTCCTTACGTTGGAGATCACATTTCTCCTTCGTCCCCTTCGCTTGGTGGTCCGCATCAGTAGTCCGCTGGGCAGCCTGCACACACGAGTCCAGTTGGAGCAGGGAGTCAAGGAACACCTGCGCAAACTCTGCCGGTAGGTTCGTCGCTGTTTGTTTGGAACGGGACGTTTGGTAGTAACACTTTCGCATCCACTGCTTTCCCATCGGGGGGCACACCCATTTTCGGACAGTCTATGCCGGCACAGGGTACTATTCCTGCGCTGGGGGAACATATACCTGGACCTTGGAACTCAGGACAAGGATCCGTTCCTTCCTCTGGAATGTCGATCTGGGGTAATTCTTTCCACAATCACTGGAACCCCAGACAGACTTCTATGCCTCTCCCGTCAGGACCAGCATGGGGTAATCCTTCCCAAAGTCCGTCGAATACGATGAATGCCCAGCATCCTATGTCCTTCATGGGGAATCAACCAATGATGTCTCCTCAGATGCAAAACCCTTACGCTGGTCAGGGCCACAGTTTCTGCCAGATCCCGGGCCAACAGCCAAACTTTTTCTGGCAACCTGGTGCCAGTCAAACCCCAGGACCCTTTTATCCAGGCCATCAGCAACAACCCAAACTACCATTCTTGGCAACATTGCACTTGCCCGATTTGACACGGTTGTTAAATGATCCTATCTGTCACGATCCACGTTGGCCTCCTATGCCAACGAAGTTGCCTTCGGACATTCCCAAGTTCGAGGCCAAGCCTAACGAAGA
>ML784175.1:225322-245570 GCA_009831015.1 Picea engelmannii
AAAAAAATCAAATATACCCCAAAAAGAGGATGGGAAAAGTATTTTCTTTATTGGCAGCATTATGAGTCGCCCTTGGATAAAGCACATCTTTCCATTTGATTCATCAGACTTTGGGATGTAGTACGACCTTAGGAAGCTTTGCTCGTTATATAGAGTTGTGTCCTCCACCGTTTGGTTACTCTTCCAAACATATGGAGAGTTTGCGTTGCCTCCTGCTTCGTAGACTTATGATTAACAGATATGTTGCCTGAGTCTGATCACTTGTCGTGCTATTGTCCAAGGGAAGTTTGTCACTTAGCCTGAGTCGGCCCCTCTGCAATATGTCTTTTGTCTGCATACCCGGCCATCCTGAACGTCCAATCAAGTCTTTGTTCGAAATCACTGAAGCCTTCAGTCCGATCACCAAGATTATCAAGTCCATAACCGACGAGCCGTCGAAGACCTTTGGGTAGTGCAGTTGTACACTCATATTACACTCCTACCCAAGTTTTAGAAGACTTTGAAGTTGTTGCTCGAGCTCTGAAGTACAGCCATCAGGCCGAATCAACTTCTGAGAGATGGATACTTTCTATGTATATCTTTCTTATTTCGATATGTAGCTCCACTGTGTATTGTTCGTGGCTACTCTTTATAGTTATTTGACATGGATCTACAGTGTATTTGATTGGTAGCCATGGTTCTGATTTATCCCGAGCATGGGTATGCCTGCCTCGGTGAGACTTTTGATATTTTTTGCAGACGGCGCCTCCTGAGTCAAGATTCCTGGGCTCACTCATTCAGCATATCAGTACAGATTGGTAAATAATTGGTAATATATTTCGGCCATTAGATGCTCTTCTGACCTCACACATTAGGGGGCATCTGTTATAACCCTAAATTGCACTATTCATGCTTACCTGGCATCAGGCCAACTCATTTCCCTTCATTGCCAAAGCCATGCTGAACAGACTCTTCAAAAACCTCTTAAAACAAGTAGCCCGCACCCTAACTTCTCACTGGGCATGGTTGAACGCTGGAAGGCCTTATACTGCACGCGTTGGAATGCGGGCTGGCCCACTACAGCAAGCGTTTACCTAACAAAGCAAAAAATCAGGAAAGTTTCCGACGGAACGAGAAGCTTTTGGTCAGTTAACTGGAACTCCCCGCCATGCATGGCCGAGAGTTCGTCTAAAACCCTAGCTCCTTCTAGCCTATAAAAGGAGGGGTAGGGGTACTATTCAAAGGAGGAAAATCATAGCAAAGCAACTTTGCCAAATTGCCGAATCCGTTTTGTCCCAACCCTTTAGCCTTTCCTCAAGCTTTAGGAGAATTCAAGCAAAGCAGTTGGAGGACAAAGAAGAGGAGGAGCCCAGGATCAGGATCGAGGAACAGTGGCCGGTCTCTATAATCATTGTAAGTTGATTCATATTGAGATTAATAAAAAGATGCTTTTCCCGTCCCAAATACACGAGTTTTATATGTTTTATTCAATTTGTGTTTAATCTCTAATCCTCTAGTAGAACAATAGCATGCATGCATAGTTTTGTCTTGATTGCAGGATCGCTTTTTGGAAGGAGCAGCAGAAGCAACGGGATAAATCTCAACAGAGGATCTACACCAACCGTCGATAAAAAGGTTAGTTGGTTCTTCCCATGTTTGCTTGCGAAAAAGGGTTTTAGTTTTGGGATAGAAGGTCAAAAGTAATTCTTGAAGGGTCATGATCTGCATGCAAGTTTAAAACCCTAGCTTGTTAGTCCGTAGGGTAGAATACCCCACAACACAAAGAAATGTGGGACAAACTCATTAGAAGTTATGAAGGTAATGAGAAGGTAAAGGACGCCAAGCTTCAAACCTACATAGTACAGTTTGAACAACTAAAGATGAAAGAGGATGAAACTGTTGGGAAGTACTTTCTGAGAGTTGTAGAACTAGTAATTGAATGAATTCACTTGGCGAAAAAATTGAGGAACCCTCTTTAGTTCAGAAAATTTTGAGATCTCTACTAGCTAGGTTCAACCCACAGGTCTCTTCTATAGAAGAACTTAATGATCTAAAATCTTTGGCTTTTTATCAACTTCTAGGAACGTTGACTGCATATGAAATGAGGATAGGTAAAGATAAACCCACCTCTAGAGAAGAATATTTTAAAGAAGATAAGGATGAGGATTTTGAGCCTGATGAAATTGAAGAAAAATTTGTGAGAAGACTAAAGAAAGGATCAGGCAAGTATCAAGGCAAGTTTCCCTTCAAGTGTTTTAACTATGGAAAGATAGGTCACTTTGCATCTAAGTTTCCACACAAGAAGCAGGATCATAATTATGAGGGTGAAAAGAATTACAAATCCAAAAGATTTGATAAAAAGAAAAGTTTATGCGTAAACAATGATTACTCTTTAGAAGACACAGACAGTGACTCTTCCTGTGAAGATAAGGTAAATGAATTCATGCTTATGACCAAAGAGGATTATGATAATAAAAGCACAGGAAGTGATGCTAATGATGAAGAATTTATGGTTGATATGGAAGGTAAACTAATCAGTGCTTAGAAGAAATTGACAGACTCGGACTCGAGAAAAGAAAACAAAAACAATTGTTGATGTAGTTTGAAAAGAATGATGAAGACTTTGCCCCTGCTAAAGGAGGATTTAGAAGAGGCAAAGAAAATAGAGGAAATTCTGAAACAACAGTTATCATAGAAGAAGGAAAGATGTGAATCCTTGGAGGAAGAGGTAGTAAAGACCAGAAAATAGATCGATAAGTTCAAAGCATTGTACCTCCAAAATATTCCAAGCATTAAAGATTCAGAAGGATTAACCACCATTCTGAATTAGCGAAGGAATCCAAATTTGAAAATTGGTTTGGGTTATGAAGAAGGATCAAGTTGTAGTCAGCCAAGCAACAAAGATTCCATCAAGAATATACATTCATTGACAACAAAAATATGGATAACAGAGGAAGATAATCAGCCGCCAGGGAAGAGTGAAAGAAATCGACCTGCTCAAAGAAAACATCCATTTTCCAGGTACAAAGTATTTTTCTATGGATATTTTTTTTTCTATTCTAACTTTGGTCACAAAGCTATAAACTGTTTTTTAAGATTTAGATATGAGAAATCAAAACACTCAAGGAATAGATATCTGCCACAACAAAGAATGAGACAACCAATTAACAAACAATCACTGACTATGAATCATGTGATGGCTGGAAAAAGGGCACAGGTTAAGCATAACAATCATTATGATCCTTTACTCAATGAACCAGAATGTTACACCTACCATAATTTTGGACATAAAGCTGCAGACTGTCTCTTAAGGAACTATGAGCCAGATTTGAATCCTTCTGCTGAAAATGTCAAGGTTTGGAAGAAGAAATAAAATGACAAGTGTGGACTAGTGCTATCAACTCAAAGACAAAAGAACCCATGGTATATTGACAGTGGATGCTCCAAACATATGATGGGAGAAAAAGGTAATTTTCTATCTCTAAGTGAAAGAAAATCAGGAAACGTAACCTTTGGAGATGATGCTCCAGGTAAAATCAAGGGTAATGACATGGTAAGTTTAAGTAATGGAAAAGGAAAAGCTCAGGATGTTCTGCTTGTAGATGGGCTGAAACATAATTTTCTCAATGTAATTCAAATGTGTGATAGAGGATGTGAAGTGGTGTTCACTTCCAAGGATTGCAAGATAAAGTCTATAAACTCAGGACAAGTTGTGTCTAAAGGCATAAGGATAGATAACAATGTATATGTGCTGAAAGAAGATAGAGAAGAGTGTCATCTAAGAAAACATGATGAAATATGGTTATGGCATAGGAGACTTGGAAATCTAAACTTTGAACACTTAATCAAGCTCAAAAATCGTGAGGCAGTAAAATATCTTCCAAGAATATCAAAGCCACAACATTCTGTGTGTAAACCCTGTCAGGTAGGAAAGCTAACCAGGACACAGTTTAAATCCAAGAGCTCTACTTCAACAAAAAAATAGTCAAATTAGTTCATATGGATTTATGTGGACCATCAAGATAGGAAGTCACAGGTAAGGACAATTATTTTACGCCGATCATTGACGATTACTCCAGACTTACTTGGGTTGCTTTTATCAAAGAAAAAGCTGAAGCATTTGATAAATTTAAAATATTTAAGGATTTAACTGAGAATCAAATAGGCAAGAGGTTAAAGGCAATAAGATCAGACAGAGGAGGAGAATTTATGTCAAGTGATTTCAAGGAATTCTGTGATAAACATGGGATCAAGAGAGAATACACAATCTCGTGAACTCCACAGCAAAATGGAGTAGTTTAGAGGCAAAACAGAACCATGCAACAAATGGCCAGATCAATGATGAATGAGAAGAACATTGGTCAAACCTACTGGGTATAAGAAATACACACAACAATCCATGTTCTTAACAAAGCCCACCTAAGACCACACAGTGACAAAACACCTTATGAACTGTGGTATGGAAGACTTGCTTCAATAAAACACTTCAAAGTCTTTCAGAGTAAGTGCTAAAGAAAAAATAATAATGAGAACCTTGGCAAGTATGATGACAAGGTTGATGAAGGCATCTTATTAGGGTATGATACAAACAGTAAAGGATGCATATGCTATAATAAGAGGCTACAAAAATTGGTTCACTGTATTGGCATAAAAGTTTATGAAGGAATTCTAGTAAGAGAGGTGAACAATACTGAATCAAAAACAAATAATATAGATGAAGTTGAAGTTGAACAAGTCCAAGAATCAGAACGAGAAGACTCAATAGACAACATCAAATTATTCCTCCAGAATTACTCAAAAGAATCATCCTGCAAGTCAGATAATTGGTGAAAAAGACAAAGGTGTACAAACTAGTAGAAGGATAGTAAAAAACATTGAGCAATCACATATAGCCTTCATATCCATGGTGGAACCCAAGAACTTCAATGAGGCCACTAAAGACGTAAATTGGTTAAAATCAATGAATGAGGAACATGACCAGATTGAAAAGAATGACACTTGGGAACTCATTCCTAGGCCAACAGATAAAAATGTAATAGGATCAAAATGGGTCTACAAAAATAAGATGAATGAGCAAGGAAATATTGTAAGAAAGAAAGCTATATTAGTCTGCAAAGGATACGCTCAAATAGAAGGACTTGACTTTGATGAAACATTCGCTCCTATAGCAATATTAGAAGCTATTAGAATGTTTCCTTCCTATGCTTGTCATAAGAAGTTCAAAGTCTATCAAATGGATGTCAAGTCATCTTTTCTAAATGGAGATCTAAAAGAAGAAGTCTATATGGAACAACCAGAGGGTTTCCAACTGTCAGATAATCCTGACTTTGTTTACAAGCTAAAGAAAGCCTTATATGGGTTGAAACAAGCTCCTCGTGCCTGGTATCATAGACTCGATACATATCTTCAGGACAAAGGGTTTAAGAGAGGAACAATTGACATCAATTTATATATCAAAACAGAGGGTAATGATTTTCTCATTGTGTTGGTCTATGTAGATGACATCATCTTCAGTAGTAATAATGCTTCACAGGTAAAATGGTTTGCTTCTACCATGCAGTCTCAATTTGAAATGTCTATGATAGGGGAACTGTCATTTTTTATTGGCCTACAAATTACTCAAAGGTTTGAAGGAATATTTCTTTCTCAAGAAAAATATCTAAGGGAAATGTTGAAAAGGTTTCAAATGGAAGATTCTAAACCTATGAGCACACCTATGGTCACTGGATGTAAGTTAAGCAAGGATGATGACTCACCTGATGTTGATCAGATTTCATATAGGTCTATGATAGGCAACCTGTTGTACATAACAACATCTCGTCCAAACATAATGCATGTTGTTGGAATCGTAGGAAGGTATCAGGATGCACCCAAACATAGTCATTTGTCAGCTGTCAAAAGGATATTCAGATACCTGAAAGGAACAATGGAATATGGCCTATGGTATCCTAGGAATAAAAATTTTCAACTATCAGTCTATTCATATGTTGTCTGGGCTAACTGCGTGGATGAAAGGAAAATCATGAGTGGAGGTGCGTTCTTCTTAGGATATTCTCTAGTAGCGTGGTTAAGCAAGAAGCAAGGTTCCATTTCCTTATCAACTACAGAAGATGAATACATTGCAGCTGCCACATGCTCTACCCAAATATTGTGGATGATTTAGATGCTTGCAGACTTGGGGATAAATTATACTGCACTGATTCAAATCCATTGTGATAATACTAGTGCAATTAGTGTGTCAAAGAATCCTATCTTACACTCCAACACCAAGCATATACCCATCAAATATCACTTCTTGAGGGAACAGGTAACCAAATCTATGATTTCTTTGCATTATATTCCATCCAAAGTTCAGATTTCTAATATCTTCACTAAACCGCTTGCACAAGCTCAGTTTGAGTATCTACGCCAGAAGTTGGGCGTGACCTCACTGTCAACCTAAGAGGGTCCATCCTATCAGGGGGATTTTGTGTTGGTTGAATATATGATACCTCTGACGAATACCGCAACAACTCAGGGGAATCATGTTTTCTTTGACATTGATGTCAAAGGGGGAGAAAAGGTGTTCTGGATGCTACAGTTAGGATCTAAGTAGAACAGTGCAACCATTCAGGGTTGCCATCAATGCTAAAGGGGGATATTGTTGGCATCTTCATAGTTATGCTTATTGGCATCTTCACAGATTGAGTGTGCTTGTCATTGATGGAAAGATCAGAGTATGTGTCAATGGCACAAGAACAACAACGATGTTGGCAGAGCGATTCTGATAGGGTTATAGGCAGAGTGTTCATGGAAAACACAACAGTGAAGACACAGAAGAGAAATATCATAAGAGATAACACTTTGCGCTTTACAGAAGTACAGACGAGGTCCAAATCATTAGGACTCGCAAAAGGATCAAAGGTCGAGGCCTTTGGCACTTAGAAATTCTTCCAAGTTGGGAGGAATGAAGCTCGAGGGGAGGAGTGACGTGGGCCGTCGATTGTGGATCAAGGAGCATTGTGGGTCGTTAGATCAGATTCCAGTGACCAAAGGAAGTGTAGATGAGGAGATCAGATCTTAGCCGTTGATATGAGTGCGTAGACCAACAACTGTTGGATCCTAAGGAAAGTTCACAAGACAAGTTCCAAAGTCATCGGAACCGTCCATCGTCCAGAGGACACATGGAGAAAGATCATCATTTTGCTGACTGAAAGGTCAAAGGAAGGAGGTTCTCTAACCCCTCAAACTCATGATATGAGAAGTCTTGAAATGACTTGAGCCGTAGGATCCAGAGGACACATGGTGAAACATCATCATTTCACTGACTGAAAGGTCAAAGGAAGGAGGTGCTCTAACCCCTCGAACTCATGAAATGTGAAGTCACGAAATGACCTGATCCATTCGATCTAGAGGACACGTGGGAGAAGATGAGCAGTTTCACATAATTTTGAATTGGGAGAACTACGTCGAGCAGCTCGCAGATATCGCGAAATGTGAAATCTCGATGAGATCTGGATCGTTGAACCACAGAGGAATGTGGTTCGTTGATATGAAGCAGGCTTCGAAGAATCAATACTCAAAAGAAGGGAGGTTCTCTAACCTTCGACACCGCAAAACGTGAAATCCTGAAATGCAGAAAGTGATCACAGTCGTTGCCCAAGGAAGCATTCTGGACCATTGATCTGGAACGATGAAAAACGAAGTCAGAATTCGTGAAAGTTAGATCTGGACCATTGGATCACTAAGGAGTGTGAGCCATCAATTTTTCACCAGTGGTTATCGGGAGTTCAGGAATCTGGAGCACAAAGGAAGCTATTTTCCAAAGTCGCAAAATGTGAAGTCACAAAGTTGATCTGAGTCGTTGATTGCAAGGGAATCAACGACCATCGATATGGTATCGATAAATTTGTCGATTCGGGGATCGGGAATTTGGAGATGATAGGTAAGTGAATTCACAAAGTTTGCAATGTCCCAAAGTGAGAAATCACAAAGTGCCTGTTGGCGTAGGCTTGTGGTCACAGCCAGTGGTCACATCAATGGAGGAGAAGGGAAGGAGCTAGCGGTGTTAAGCTCCATTTCAGACTTTCGTGAATCGGGAAAACCAAGGTGACTTACAGTTGATCACCTAAAATGCGAAATCATGAAATGAATATTGGTTAGGCATTTGGTCACTGCCGGTGGTCATGTGAAAGGAAGGGGATTAGCCAGAAGAGCTAGTGCCCACTGTGAAGTTTTTCATAGAAATGGAAAAAGGTGCCAAGAGCATGAGCGCGCGGAGGATCTCTAGGGAATTTCCAGAAACCACTCATTGTTTCTACACAGATAATTCGAAGAGGCTTTAGGGTGATCGAAAAAGAATACAAAGACTCTCAACTACCAGAGAGGCTAAGGAATCTCAGCATAACGGGCACTAATGATGATCTCACAAACAACAGAACTGCCAGAGAATCTGAAGAGTCTCGAGGTATCTGTCAGTGGTATGGAGACTTATCATTAAGAAGATTGATAGATGGAAATGAATTGAATACTATAGCTTCCAAAGAAGCCAAAGAGTCTCGACATAACGACCATGAATGAAGAACAGACTCAGTGTAATTTCCAGAGGGGATGAAGAGTTAGTTGTATGATCTGGCAGAGGACTTGGGATTATAAATATATGCAGAACAGAGAAGAGGAGGTTGCAATTGTGGATAGTGATTCATGAGGGTAAAAGAAGTATGTGTGTAGCAGTTAAAGGATGGAGAAGAGGCGTAGCACATAGTATAGAAATGGATATCTGAGAAGGAAAGATAAGGCCAAGGTGCGTGTGCCAGAGACGGAGCAGAAGAATAGAAAGCTCAAAGAAGAATGCGAGCAGGAAGACACTGATGTAGGTAGAGCATATCAGTGCAACAGTACAGTAATGAGACTGGTAAGATATAGATAAACATTGTATCACTGTAATAAGTTTTAGTAATGAAGTTTTTATATTTAAAGGAGGTTGGGAGGTGCTTGGGAGGATTGGTGTCCTCGGAGTTTCAAGTGGGTGCTTGAAGAATAGGGAATTGTAGCTTCCATCTGGTTATAGCCAAAAAAACTAAGGTGGCAGGGTGGTGCAAGGGAGAACTATTGTTCTCTGTTATACAGGTTGGTGCCTGTGTGATTGGAAGTTGGTGCTTCCATCCAGTTGGTGCTGGAACACTCAAGGAGTTGGTGCTTCCTTCTAGTGGGTGCTAGAGAAACCAGAGAGTTGGTGCTCTCAACAAGTTGCAACTTGCAAGATAGAGGTGGTAGCCTCATAATGAGTTGGTGCTCATAAGAATGATAATGTAAAGAAAATAAAGATTACTTATCATATAAAGAAGAAGAGGTTTTTCCCTTTATGGGTTTCCTCGAGAAATATCTGTCTCTGTGTATTTCATGTGTTTGATTGATGTTTAATATTCTAGTGCTTACTTCCCTGTATCATTGTGATCGTGATTGAGTTTTCTGTGAAGAGTTCAAAATGGGTATAATATTTTAAGAACAGTAACAACTGATTCACCCCCCCTCTCAGTTGTCCAACAATCGATTCATGTCTACTACCACTATAACCTCCATACCACTATAACCTCCAGGTGCATCCACACAGGCCACAATCATGGGGCACGGGTAAATCAGGGTGAGAATTGAACTTGAGACCTCCTTTAAATATTTCCTTCCATTTACATGACACTTTCTAGTCGGTCTACGCCCCAACGGGCCCATTTTTCAAATAGTTAAGATTATAAACATATCTCATTGGAAGTATGTAGTAGTAAAATTTTATAATTGTGAAAAATAGTTTTAGCAATCTGAAACCCCTATGTATGCACTTTTAGGTCGTGGTTTTCATTCAGTGATAGACCCAAACTCTAGAGGGGACTCTCTCCCCTCGAGATCATGAGATGATGGCCTTTTAGGCCTGTTATCGCACAAGTTGTAGGTTGGGAAAATCTCGACCCAACCACCAAGTGGTGACAATTTAAGGGACACTATACCCAATGTGACCTCGATATAGGTCCCATGCTTCAAGGCTGATTAGGTCACTCTAGGAAGGCAATCCCAGTGACCCTAGGGGGAAAGGGGGTTTTAAAATGGAGATGAAAATAGTAAATCCCCTAAAGGTCAATATTTTATATGAAAATGGAAGGTTGATAATGAGTCTTAGGTTGTCTTGAGGTTGCCAAAGCCTTGGATGAATTGCCAAGAAACTTATTCCTGCTCGAGACACAATGAAACCCACTATGTAGTATGATGTGTTAATCGGATCAACGAGTTAGGCTTGTTGTCCCTAATTTTCAAAAACAAATAACA
Source organism: Picea engelmannii (assembly GCA_009831015.1). Taxonomy (NCBI): domain Eukaryota; kingdom Viridiplantae; phylum Streptophyta; class Pinopsida; order Pinales; family Pinaceae; genus Picea; species Picea engelmannii. The sequence goes on from ML784175.1 coordinate 235,598, forward strand.
ATATATATCAGAAAAGAAACAAGTATTAGATTTGCTAACAAGTTGTTAAAAGTCCAATGAAATTTGCTTGAAACAATGTAGATAAATACTAGAGAGTTCCACGATCTATAGCATGAGACTTTAGCAATGAGTTATGGTTGTCATAAAAGTTGTATGCAGAAGTATTTTTCATCCATATGGCTGTAGGAACCTTGTTGTGACAACAATGAATGTAGCCACCAAAATCCTAAAATAATCCACCCAAAAATTGTATTTAACCAAGTAGAATAAATTGGAAAATTCTTAGAAACTTTTGATGGTAGAAAGGTAAGTTATGAGAGAGGTTATGTTAGGGTTTTTGCAGTGAAATTACCATCCTTATGGCTGTATCAAACCAAGACTTATTGCATAAAACTTATCCAAATAAATCAGCTCTTAGTTAGCTAAATAAGTGCGCCCAGGTTAGTAGAAGGTTAGGGAAGATTTTTAGGCCTAGTCTAGGGTTAGTTTAGGAGCTATTTAGGGTTAGTAGGCTAGCGTTAGAGCAGCCCTAGTGGTTTTAAGTTATTTTTACTACATCAACAAGAAATTTTGGTTGAAAGGTGACACCTCAATGAGGCAAGGTAGCTCAAGGCTAGGGGAACAAACCTCAAGTGAGAGAAAACCAAAATCTTGAAATTTCACATTTACCAATGCAATCATTTATATCTCCAATGAAATGATTAGTGCCTTTAGTTATGGGTTAATGGGCTATTAGAGAAATACATAGGGCTACTATATCCTTGGGGTATAAATCCTCTTATTCCCCAATGCAAGTAACCTAGCTAGGGTTTGAAATTAAGGGGTGTATATCCTTATACTTCCTTAACCAAAACCTTTGCAAATAATATTAAAGCTTCACAATTATGGTGGAAACTAGGATAGAGGTGTATGTGCTTATACTCCCTATCTATCCTTAGCCAAAACAACCTAAACTTGAATTATCAATGATAATAACAAAGTAAAGAACCATGCCAATCCAAGAAAAGCCTTTAACATGCCAATGCAAACCACCACAATAATCTATAAGTGAACTCCAAGAGATAGCACATCAACATCATCATCATCATTGTAGCCAAACAAACGATTCCATAGCACAAGAGAAAAGAAGAACTCAAAAGGTAGCAAAAATTTCAGCCATGTACTTCTCACAATGGGAGAGTTATGTTAAAATGGGATCTTATGATCTTTTATTTATACAAAATGTCACTAAGATAGTTTTTCCACATAAATTAGGCTAAAACACAAGACTAGGGGTCAACAACCCTAATATTTTACCTTTTTACAAATTAATATTAAACAATTCACTTTAATTTCATGTTTGCACAAAGAAAACCCTAAAATGAAGGTGACGTCTCCCTTATAGGGGAAGTTTTGCCACTTTGACCAAGTTGTTGGAGTTGTAGTAGCATGGTTAGGCCTCCAAATGCCATTTGTCATCAATCCACATCCTCTTATTCATGATCAAAGCCTTCTTTCACCAATACTTCCACTCATCCATGTCTGACCACCAAACCATAGCCCCCAAGGATGACGTCAAGCCTAAAAAGGTGATGTTTTGCCTCTCCTAGGAAAATCGTTTGGTGTGTGGGGGTTGGGATAGGTATTCCACATCATCTTCTAGGTCTCCAAAACTTTGTCTCTGTGATCTGGCATGTGGACCCATGGAATCCAACATGTGGGATTGCATCCCCAAGAAAGCCCAAGCTAGGCTTGTTCTTCCAAAATTGTCCACCAACTAGGTCCTACAAAGACAAGTAAGCATGCCCTCCAAGGATCTCAATTCATAGCATCATGATATGTAAATCAAATAAATAAATGAGCCACCTAATCATGTGCATCAAATATTACCCTGTCAAACAATTAAGTGCTCAAAGACATTATGCGACTTTCCAAGCTTGGATATGGGAGGGTTGATGAGGTGTCCTATTGGGTAGATGTTTCCCTAGGTCAAGGAGTGTTTCTAAGAGATCCCTCTCTAAGCCATGTAAATTGGGTGAAGTGGTCAAGGGTAAAGACTCAATGGGCATGGGGTTCATGACATACAAGGGGTTGTAGTGTCTCATTCATGGGTGCCTTTGTGAAGGATGTGTAGCACCTTCGTTTGCAATACAGTTTTTTCCAAGCCCATTGTTTTTCCATTCTTTTGTTTCTTTAAAAATTTAGGGACAAGTTGAAGGCCATTGTCTTGGCGTGGTGTCCAGATAATGACAGTGACACTCACAAACACCTAGTGGAAATGAGAAGGTTGGCTCATGATGAGACCGCCTTTCTCTCAACCAAGAAAATAAGAGCCATTACCCTGGCTTGGTGACCAGATGATGGTAATGTCATACCACTAGATATATATCAACATGATAGGACGACTTGTGATGAGACCTCCTATCCTCCAACTAAACCTTTAAGCATTCTTAATAATTATTCTTATGGGTCCCCGTTTTCTTGCAGATAAGTGTTTCATTGATTTCTAGGGGGGATCCTTGGGTGAAGCATCTGGAAGGTTTATATATAGGTTTTTAAATTTTACCCAACATCAATCCCTCTAGGCCTTCAACCCCTTCTTCCCATAGAATGAGGGGCAACCCCTTCTTGGGTCAATACACCCTAAAATTCCCAAGAGATAAGGAAATGGGGGGAAATGATGATGGAAAGTGGTAAGGATGGTCAGGAACAATACGATGGCTCTTCAATGAGTTCCTAGTAGAAAACCCATCCCCAAGGAAGACCAATTACTAGGGAACAATGTCAACCACTAAGGTGAATCGGGGAAAAATGAATAATGTCCAATCATATTTCATGAAATCTAATGCAGTCTGAGATAAAACATACTCAAATGCCTCAAATATTGAAATGATACTCACCATAATACCTGACTTCTACCTCATGGAGCAAGGCCCAGTGCCTCTCAGAAGCCAGCTAATGTGGTGGATTCCATATGAAATTCTATGACCTTTGTGGTGGTGGGAGGGGTCTCCATCTGTGCAAAAGGATACTGCTATTCATGTAGTCACTCGACACTCCATATTTGCAACCTGAGGGCCTCAAGACATAATCTCCTTAGCTATCCACAAAATGGGGATAACATCTGGCTCCTACTTGGGGACATTTGTTCATCGTAGAGTGAATGAGAACCAAAAAATCTCTAGGTAGACACATTTCTACCAAAACTCTGAAAAAAGGATCAGAGCATATAGGGTGGTGCTATCACCATTTTATCCATATATAAATCCAAAATGAAAACTAATCTAGAAAAGAAAATTTTTGACATTTTTTCAAAAATTTCTAAACTAAGCATGAAATCAATATGCAAGTAGAGAAAAATGAAATGTGAAACACATATAAACTAATATGAGAAATCAAGATGCAAATGTAGGGGAAAGCAAGATGACCTACCTACTTACTTGGGGCACGGGCTCTGAAGAATTCATGTGACATGAACATAAGGTTGGAGAAGAGATCCATCCACTGGTAATGGCATCTTTCTCCCATCTAAGGCTGTCAGATAATACTTTTCTTTATTAGGCTTCTTCTTGATCATGTAAGGGCCAAGCCATGAGTTGTTAACTCTTTGGTCATACTTAGGCTTGCCCTTTCTTTTGTCCCACATGATTTCAATAATTTCTTCATTGAAATTGATGCAAGGTGTATTCTCAATACATGGTTCTGAAGGAATCTTTGTGCAAACCATCTCTTTGATGATTTCTTCATGTTTTTCTCCTTCTTTATTTGGAATCTGGATAGACCCTGGCTCCTTCCCATGGTATTTTGCAAGTTTCCCTTTGTATTCATTTGTCCATGGGAGAACCATCTCTATAGAGTCTTCCTCCATGAAGGGTAGCTCAGATGGATCATACTCAATAATCTGTGGGGGAACATCATAGTTGTGTTCATTGACATAATTGGGGCTACTTGGATCCATCACATGTTTATCATTCTTTTCCTTCCTGTGTAATATTTCATATGTGCCATCACCCATGGGAATGAATGCATGTGTAAGGATCATGCTAAGAAAACCCCCAAGGGAAGAGGACCAGGTCCTTAATAAGAGAATCTCTTAGACATCTGGAACATCAATCACCAATATGTCCATGAGGAGGCTGATATGTGGAAAATCAATCAGAAAAACCTCAATGTCCTCACACACCCCAAAGACCTTGACCCTTTTTGAATCAATACCACATACATTTCCATAGTACCGGGTTGTATTTAGACCAAGTTGTTCCATCACCTTCAAAGACATGACATTTGTTGAGGCACCAGAGTCCAGCATACAATTAATCAAATGAAGTCCATTCATGCCTAATGATAGGTAGAAGGGAGGATTCATGTCCCTTGGCCGATCAAGATACATAGTGTTCAAGATGATCGTAGGATATTCCATCTCGATTTGAACCTATAATACTTTCAAAAATTCCCTTTTCACAGAAGGGATGTTACACATATTTGTCACTGGGACCATCATATTCAGTTTTCCAAACATGCTTGCAACGTCTATATTTAACTAAATATTGTATGCAGGAGTTAGCTTAGGAATCAACTCATGTACCATATATGGAGGTGGTGGAGCCACCTTTTTTGTTGATGGAAGAGGAGTGACAGGCTGAGATGGAGGGGTTGAAGCTCTATTCCTTTTGGTGTAAGTAAGATATTCCCCCCTTCTTAATTCCTTCTTCTGATCATCTATCAAATGATTCAAGGCCCAAAGTCTCCCCTCTCTTTCTCCTCTTCTTCTAGCTTCATTGATCTGCTCTTGAGTAACTTGTTCCTCTTGGAAAACACAAATCATATCAAAGAAATTCATATCGTCGAGAGAATCTTCATCTCGTCAGGAAAAATCATCTTCTCTATGACGTTCTTGGCATGGAAGGCACCAAGCTTCTATGTCAATTGTCCCAACTAGTTTCAAAGTATCTAGGGCCTTGACCTCTTGTTGAGGCCTTGGTTTCCAACATGTGGCATCTCTATGATATTTGGTAAACTGAGGGTTGGGAGCAGATTGATTTCTCTCTACTGTAGTCAGACGACCCATAATATAATTTTGCACCTGGGAAAATTGAGTATTCATCTAATCTATCTTCTGAGTCAGGAAGGGAAATGGATCAGGAGCATTGTTGTTGGAAACCTTAGTTTTTTCTTCCGCCTTGGCACGAGGGCACTGAAAAGGTTCTACCCTTGAATCAAGGATATTATCTTCAATGTCAACACTATACTTCTTTTCTTGTGCCAATGATGTGGGCTTCTTGTCTTTCATAATGAAGTGAAATTTCTGTTCAAAAGCGTTCATATAAAGGAGACGAACTGATGAGGTCGTAGGATGGAATTATGTTGGAATCTGATCGTACAACCTATCAAATATACTGTTGAATTCCTTCACTTTATCATTCTCCTTTTTCTTTATCTGGTTGAACTGAGCTCCAAGTGTCCCACCGTCTTTGTTTGTTGACCATTTTCTCTTAAATAAGTTGGCAAAAGCTTCATAGGACATGAGATGATTGTCAAAGAGGCCTTTGAACCAATCAAGAGCTTCTTCAACCAATGATGAGGCGAATAATCTCATGACCACAACTTCATGCTCAATACTTGCATTGTCCATGTATCAGCCCATGACATAAAGATGGTCCTCAACGGTCACTACATTGTTTCTTGGGAACTTTGGCAACCACTTGTTATACTCTTTTGACATTGTGTTAGGGTATCCTCAGATATTGGACATGTTAATAGGTTTGTAAAGGTCCTTTTCCCAAGGGTGAGTCATTGGAGCAAGAGGAAGGGTACCGTGGAAGAGGGTTTTGACAACGGGAGACTTGAGAGGAGGCCTTCTTTGGTAGAAATTAGAAGGATTGAACCTCCCAAGGAGAAAAGGTTTGGAAGAGGAAGGGTTATGGGGTGTGGAGTCACCAAATGAGTTTCAAGATGAGCTCATCAAGAAAGGTGGAAAGGGAACGTACCTTGGGTGGAGTCGCCAGGAAATCTAAGAGCTAAAGGCTTCGTGATAGCTTGCCAAAGTGTCGTTAGGGTTCGGAAGAGGATTCAAAATACTCCCTAACAACGACGCCAAAATGTTATCGCACAAGTAGTAGGTTTGGAAAATCCCGACCCAACCACCAAGTGGCGACAACTTAAGGGACACTATACACAATGTCACCTCGATATAGGTCTCGTGCTTCAAGGGTGACTAGGTCACTCTAGGGAGGTGATCTCGGTGACCCTAGAGGGAAAGGGGATGTGAAAATGGAAAAGAGTGAAGCCCTAAAGGTCAATATTCTATATGAAAATCAAAGGTTGATAATGAGTCTTAGTTTTTCTTGAGGTTGCCAAAGCCTTGGGTGAATTGTTAAGAAACTTGTACCTTCCCGAGACACAATGAAAGCCACTATGCAATATGATGTGTTAGTTGTATCAACAAGTTAGGCTTGTTGTCCCTAATTTGCAGAAACACATAACATTATATATCAGTGAAGAAACAAGTATTAGAGTTTCTAACAAGTTTCTAAAAGTCCAATGAAATGTGATTAAAACAAAGTAGATAAATACTAGAGAATTTCATGATCTATAGCATAAGACTTTAGCAATGAATTATGGTTGTAATAAAAGATGTATTTAGAAGTATTTTTCAGCCTTATGGATTTAGGAAACTTGTTGTGACAGAAGTGAATGTAGCCACCAAAATCCAAAAATAATCCACCCAAAAATTGTATTTAACCAAGTAAAATAAATTGGCAAATTCTTAGCAATTTTTTTATGGTAGAAAGGTATGTTATGAGTGAAGTGTTGGACACATGGACCACACTTAGAGGGGGGGTGAATGAGTGTGGGGATATTTTTCCCAAAACTTCCCTTACACAATAATCCTTTGTTAACAATCACCATTATCTCATTACTTATTGTTGTCATTTATAATCAGTTAGATGAGAACATATATCAGCAACATATATCAACAATAGATCATCAACAAATCATCATCACAAGGAACACATGATGTATGTACAATTTTCTTTTCATTACAGACTACAATCCTTGGGTTATCATCAACAACTGAATAGAGTACAAATCTACAAGAGCACCAACTCTATAATGCAAGACTCAACTTACATCCTCAGCACCAACTGAGATGAGGCAACAATCCTCAACATATGTCAATTTGTCAACAGGTATGCAACCTGTCGGTAGTGCAACACACATATGTACGCACCCTACCATTAGTACAACTCACGTATGTACGTGTTCAGTATGTACTACAACCTGCGTCTACCTTCTGAGCAATTAGGATTTTCTTTTCATCACTCACTCATATCCTTTGGAACCTTCAATCACATTCTCTTTTGTCTTTCACTATCACATCTGGTCTATAATCATTCACAACACATCCAAGCTCTCCAACAACTTACTCATCTTCTCAACCATGCAATATGAATGCTACTCAATCATGTATAAGAAACCAATATACTATAGCAATCATATCAGTACTGAAGCATAAGAGTTTTTCTCACTCCATCAACCAACACAGACCACATCACAATAGCCATACCAAGAATGCCTTGAGCATTCACTACACAACAAGAAATAATATCCATCAAGACAATAGTGTAACCATACTATAGTTTCTATGGCATATCTGAGCCCATAGAATGCAGATATGGAACCTTCTCTAGTCTCCAAGAGCATGTCATCAGCTCAACCACAAGTCTTCATGAATTCATCCATTGTACGCGCCCTGTCCTCATTCAGCCCGTGTATGTACATGCCTTGGCTCACTGCAACCTGCGTATACCTCAAAAAATAGGGTTTTTGAACTTCCGAGACCTTTTTCGTCATGATCTTAGACTTTCCAAAAATTTGATGCATCCATGAGATCCTTCAGATCATCTCTCTCTCAGAATAGATCTTCAATACATGCTCAAGAGATGCACAAGAGACACACACAAAAGATACACAAAAGATATCCAAAAGATGAATTTTCACAAGAGACCCTTGCCTCTTATTTATACTCTCCAAATAGCTTCCTTAGAATCATCTTCTAGGTCACTTAACCCACTTCTAGGTCACTTAACCCTTTTTAGGTCACTTAACCTATTTTTAGGTCACTTAACTCATTTCTAGGTCACTTCACCTATTTTAAGCTTAACCACTTTCCATAAATAGAAATTTCTCCATTTAAATATTCCTCCTTGACTTTGTCACTTTTCTTTACCATTTAAATAATATTTTTTTCTTTACAATTTCTTTGACTTATTTGACCTTTTGGGGCTTCAAGCCTACATATGAGGGTCCTCCAGCTTCGTAAGGCCATAACTCTCAAACCATGAGGAGTTATGTGACATTCCACATACCACCGGAAATGGAATGACAAGCACTATCCATCTAGGATAGTTCCACTGAAAAATTTACTAATCTTCAACTCATAATTCCACAACTAAGCATAACCATACTTCAAGGATGACTCAATCGCGAAGCATCTTCCCATGAGGGCTTTCACCATAAGGGGACCTCTTTGGAGTTCATCCATTTGTACACCTTATCAACCATGATAAGACACCAACAATGCATCATATACCAATGAAACCACATCGATCCAGCTTCATCTATGCATCATGTATCAATGACAACGCATTGATCCATTTTCATCAATATAATATGATAAGACATGTATACATAAAACCTTTGACTTTTGACATCATTCAATCATCCTTTGGCATCAATCAATCAATCAATCACTTGACATCAATCAATTAATTTGCCTTTGGCATCAATGACAACATGATTCAACATGAAGTTATGTTAGGGTTTCTGCAGTGAAATTACCAACATTATGGTTGTAGAAAAAAAAGACTTATTGAAGAAAACTTATCCAATTAAATCAACTCTTAGCTAGCTCAATAAGTGCGCCTAGGTTAGTATAAGGTTAGGGAATATTTTTAGGCCTAGTCTAGGGTTAGTTTAGGAGCTATTTAGGGTTAGTAAGCTAGGGTTAGAGAAACCATAGTGGATGTAAGTTAGTTTTAATATAGAAGAAATAAATTGTGGTTGAAAGGAGACGCCTCAATGAGGCAAGGTAGCTCAAGGATAGGGGAACAAACCTCAAGTGAGAGAAAACCAAAATCTTGAAATTTTGTGTTTACCAATGCAATCATTTATATCTCCAATGCAACGATTAGTGCCTTTAGTTATGGGTTAATGTGGTCTTAGAGAAAGATCTATGGCTACTATATCCTTGTGGGTATAAATCCTCTTATTCCCCAAGGTAAGTAACCTATCTAGGGTTTGAAATTAAGGGGTGTACATCCTAATACTTCCTTAACCAAAACCTTTGAAAATAATTTTAAATCTTAACAATTATGGTGGAAACTAGGGTAGGGGTGTATGTGATTATACCCACTATCTAGCCTTATCCAAAATAACCTTAACTTGAATTACCAATGATAATAACAAAGTAAAGAACCATACCAATCCAAGAAAATCCTTTAACATGTTGATTAAGGTTGGTTGTCATTGATGTCAACCCTTGAAGAAAGCCCCGTAGCACAAAGGTTTGGGTAATGGACCCAATATTGTTTGATGTAAATATGAATCATTATTTTTTTGTCATGGTTGATAAGAAGTAAATATGGATGAAATCCAAATTGGTCCCCTTATGGTGAAAGCCCTCACGGGAGGACGCTTTGCGGAGTAAGAGAAACCATGCTTAATTTTGGAATAATGAGACGAAGGATAGTGAATTTGTTAGGGAAACTATCCTAGATGGATATTTCTTGTCATTCCATTTCCGGTGGTATGTATAACATCACACAGCTCCTCACGGTTAGACAATTATGACCATGTGTAATGATCCCAAGCCAAATTCTTTCTTGGAATCACTAACTACTACTAATTTATTGAGTTATTAAGTGCATACAAGATTCATCAACACATGGAGATCACAATATATTCAAGATGTAGAAGCACAAGCAAAGATCTG
>ML784175.1:252528-270347 GCA_009831015.1 Picea engelmannii
AATAATAAATTTAATGGAGAAATTAGAAGTGGGTTAACCCTAAAATAAGGAAAGTGGGCAAAGTGACCTAGAAGATGTTTTTAAGGAAGCTACTTGGAGAGTATAAATAAGAGGCAAGGCTCTCTCATTTTAATAACACTTGAACATATTGAATATCTATAGGTGTCTGAGGTAACCAAGGATGTCTAAGCCAAAATTCTGAGAAAAAGTGAAGAAAAGAAGGCCGAAATGCAAGGAAGGATAAATTCTTTTGATGGTGCTTTCTAAGGTATGTTATTTACAGGTCATCTCACCATTTTCGCTATAATTTTTTTCTATAATGATTCAGACCGTGAAATTTCTATTCCATTGAGAAAACATATCCAAGTATATGTGGTAAAAAATTCATCTTGTGGGTCATTGTATTTTTGGAGTTACACTCCGTGGAAAATAGGGTTTGTGGCTAGTCCTGAAACTAGTCAAAACCAGGTGTTTCAGGTAAAAACATCATAACTTATTCATAACAGATACCAATTCAGTGAAGCCAAATGTTTTGTTTATTTTACATTATGTAGTATTTTGTGTAATATTTTCATATCAATTAAACAAAAATTCCATGCGGGTCGCGCTCTACAAGGTCGCTCTCTAGAATAAGCCAGACTTCAGCAAGGTATGCCATTTTTGCTATAACTCCTTTTCTGAGAGGTTCCAAGTAGTGACACCTGGAGGAATTGCATAAAAACATTGAATAACATTGTGTATCAGTTTCATATCTTTATACATTACAGGTACAAAGTTATGATTACTTCAAGTTAGGGTTGTTGACTAATCCAAAACTAGGCATGTGAGACTAAAGAAAATTTTGATGAAAATGCTAGTCTCTTGTTGTTGAAGTTAAGTAAGGTTTGAAGGAATGTGATCATATAAACCAGGTCTATTACAGAGCTACAAATCTGATTTGGATGATGAAATTTATGAGGGCTTTTGGTTGAGGTACATGTTGAGTACATGGTTGAGACGAGTAGTTGATGAGTTGGCACATACATGAGGTGTATAGTTGATGATGTTGGTACATATTGATGAGTCATAGTTGATGCATAGTTGACACATGATTGGAACATACTTGGTACATGGTTGAATGCACTTGTTTATGGTACAAGTTGATTACAGTTTGTTTGGTACAGGTTGGTGCATGATTCATGCACTTGTTTATGGTACAGGTTGATTACAGGTTGATGCATGGTTCAGATTTATTGGTACAGTTTTATAGCGGTATATCTCACAGTGATAGTGTGATAGTGGTTCCATCATTCTACTTCTACTTCAGGGCGGTTGGACGGGGTAAGGACAGGTGGTTGTAGCCACCTTCCGGTTGTAGCCGGAGAACATAGGGGGTTGTAGCCTCTTTCTGGTTGTAGACAAAGAATTGGGGAGTTGGAGCTTCCTTCAGGTTGTAGCTTGAGAAACTAGGGGGTTGGAGCCTCCTTCTAGTTGCAGCTGGAAAACAAAGGAAGTTGGTGCTTCCAATGAATATAATTCTTCAAGACATATAAGAAAAAACATTCTGTGGTTTTCTCTCGATTTGGGTTTCCACGTAAAACAATGGTGTACTGTGTATGTGTATGATTGTTCCTTTATTCATTGCTTATTTACTCTGCAGTTATTGGATGATAATGCTTCATTGATATAACACTTGGATTATATGGTTAAAAAGGATTAAATTGCTCTATTACTGATTCACCCCCCCTCTCAGTAATCCAACATAGCATGCCAATGAAAACCACCACAATAAGCTAGAAGTGACCTCCAAGAGATAGCACATCATAATCATCATCACCATAACCAAAGAAACCATTCCATAGCACAAGAGACAAGAAGAACCCCAAAGGTAATGAAAATTCTAGCCATGTACTTCTCACAATGGGAGAGTTAGGTTAAAATGAGATCTTATGATCTCTTATTTATACAAAATGTCACTAAGATAGTTTTTCCACATAAATTAGGGTAAAACACAAGACTAGGGGTAAACAACCCTAATATTTCCCCTTTTTACAAAGTAATATTAAACAATTCACTTTAATTTCACTTTTGCATAAAGAAAACCCAAAAATGAAGGTGATGTCTCCCTTATAGGGGACGTTTTTCCTCTTTGACCAAGTCGTTAGAGTTGTAGTAGCACGGTTAGGCCTCCAAAGGCCACTTGTCATCAATCCACATCCTCTTCTTCCTAATCAAAGCCATATTTCACAAAGATGTCCACTCATCCATGTCTCACCACCAAACCCTAGCCCCCAGGGATGATGTTAAGCCTACAAAGGTGACGTTTTGCCTCTCTAGGAAAATTGTTTGACATGTGAGGGTTGGGCTAGGTATTCCACATCATCTTCTAGGTCTCCAAAAAATTTTCTCTGTGATCCGACATGTGGACCCATGGCATCCAACCTGTGGGCTTATAGCCCCAAGGAATCCCAAGCTAGGCTTGTTCTTCTAAATGTTTCCACCAACTGGGTCCTGCAAAGACTAGTAAGCACACCCTCCAAGGATATCAATTCATAGCATCATGATAAGTAAATAAAATCAATGAATGATCCACCTAAGCATGTGCATCAAATATTACCATGTAAAACAATTAAGTGCTAAAAGACATTATGCGACTTGTCAAGATTGGATATGGGAGGGTTGAAGAGGTGTCCTATTGGGTAGATATTTCCCTAGGTCAAGGAGTGTTTACAATAGATCCCTTTATAATCCATGTAAAGTGGGTGAAGTGGTTAAGGTTCAAGAATCAATGGGCATGAGGTTCATGAAATACAAGGGGTTGTAGTGTTTCATTCACGGGTGCCTTTGTGGAGGGTGTGTGGCACCTTCGTTTGCAATGCAGTTTTTTCCAAGCCCATCATTTTTTCATTCTTTTGTTTCTTTCAAACTTAAGGGACAATTTTAAGGCCACTGTCTTGGTGTGGTGTCCAGATAATGACAGTGTCACTCACAAACACCTAGTGGAAGTGAGAAGGTTGGCTCGTGATGAGACCCCCTTTCTCTCATCCATGCAACTAAGAGCCATTACCATGGCTTGGTGACCAAATGATGGTAATTTCATACCACTAAATATCTATGAACATGATAGGTTGGATCGTGATGAGACCTCCTATCCTCCAACTAACCCATTAAGCATTCTTATTCATTATTCTTGTGGGTCCCCTTTTTATTACAGATAAGCATTTCATTGATTTCTAGGGGGGATCCCTTGGAAAATAGTTTGGAAGGTTTATATATAGGATTTTAACTTTTACCCAACATCAATCCCTCTGGTCCTTCAATGCTTTCTTCCCATATAATGAGGGACAACCCCTTCTTGGGTCAATACACCCTAAAAATTCCAAGAGATAATAAAATGGGGGGAAATAGTGATGGAAAGTGATAAGTATGGTCGGGAATAGTACGATGGTTGTTCAAGGGAATTCCTAATAGAAAACCCATCCCCAAGGAAGAACACTTACTAAGGCACAATGTCAACCACCAAGGTGAAGCAGGGGAAAATACATAATTTCCAAGGATATGTCATGAAATCTAAAGCAATCTAAGATACAACATGCTCAAATGCCTCAAATATTGAAATGATACTCACCATAATACCTGTCTTGTACCTCATGGAGAAAGGTCTAGTGCTTCTCGGAAGCCAACTAATATGTTGGATTCCATCTAGAATTCTACGACCTTTGTGGTGGTGGGAAGGGTCTCCATCTGTGAAAAAGGATACTGCTAGTCATGTAATCTCTCAGCACTCCATATCCGCAGCCTGAGCGATTCAAGACATAATCTCCTTAGTTATCCACAAAATGGGGATAACAAGGAAATATGTCTCCTCTCTAAGGAAATATGTGAAATCCTATTCAACTTGTTTTGTCAAGAATGTTGAGAACATTATATAGGTTTAGTTGTCTCCCTCTTCTTCAAGGCTCAAGGCTCTAGCTCTGGTGGAAATATGTATTATTGGCTAGTTCACAGGAATTGCCTTTAGACTCTTAAAAACTACCCTTCAAGTGAAATTCCTATCATGAATACAAGCATTTTACTAAAGACTACAAGAAAAATAATTCACAAATACCCTAGCTAGTTCCTAAGAAAGGGGAGTAGTGGAAAATAATAAATAATAATATTGGTTCTAACAACAATCTACAAGAAAATCCCCAATATTAAGTGGAAATTCCCTTATCACCATCTAGATCTAAATCTTCTTGGTCTCAGCCTCCATCGAAAGGTAACTTTTCAAGCATGTGTTCCTATCTACCCCCAAAATTGTCAATCCAAAAGTGGAATCGGAACCTCCAAATGCTTCACAATATATCTAAACTTATGTCCCAAGATGAGCGAGTCCCCTCAGTGGAAACTATGGAAAAACCCTCTTGGGATTCAACTATAGTAATCACACCAACTCTAGAGCAACCTTTAGTCCAAATATAATTGTTCCCTCAATTATAATATGAAGATAAGGTCTCAGACATATTGGAATATATTGGCAATATTCATGAGCAGTATCCTCCTCTCTTTGGAACCAACACAAAGAATAAAACAAAAATGACAACAAAAGAAGAGGAGAAGGTAAGACCCACAAAAAAATAAGAAGAAAGAAAACAAAAGATAAAAGACAGGAAAGAACATATAGAGACAAAATGATGGGGACACAAATGACCTTAAACAAATCCCTAACATCAGTAATAAGATCTATCTAGACCCCTAGAGTAGGTATGCCATCAAAAGGTGGAAGCCAAAATCCCTCTTCTAAATAATGAACATCATCTCCTGGAATTTTAGGGGATTAAGTCGCAAGAACAAAGAAGCATCCTTGAAGGACCTAATAAAATAAAAATAACCAACTATTCTTCTACTCCAAGAGACCAAAATGGAGGAATAATAAGTGTTGAATATATGCAAGAAGTAATGGTGTTTCGGGGAAGGAGTGGTGGTGAGCTCAAGAGGGGCCATTGGGGGTTTATACACTCCCTGGAATAGCTATGTCTTGCATCTGAACTTCATCCATCATACTCAACATTTGATTCTACCTAGGTTATCTCATCAACATTTCATTAAGAAATTCAACATTTTTAAAATATACATGTTTGTAGCATACATGGTGTTAGCACAATGTTTTTCATAGCTAAGGTTAGAGGTTTGTCAACAATTTGCAAATTCATGTCTGTTAGCACCCATATTGTTTTTATGCCTGGCATCATCTAAAATATCCAAAGGTAAATTTCAAATCGAAGGTTTTCATTTATTGTTTCCATTTCCATTTGAAACTGCGTGCTGCAAAATTTTCTATGTGTTGCGCAGAGCGCTTCACCGCACAAAGGATTTTGTCGCGCAATGGATTTTTGTCACGTAGTGGATTTCATCACGTAGTGTATTTCATCGCACAGTGGGCTGTCGCGCATGGGATGTTGTCATCCATAGTATTTTTTCATACAGAGGATTTCATCGCGCAATGGATTTTCCTACGCACAGGCTACAGGCGGCACTGCGAAAATGACTAGTTTAGTGGTCAAATTCAAGATCAATTTATGACCAACTGAAGAGAAATTTGGAAAATAACCGAGATTTTTTTGTCGAGGACAAACCAAATAATAAAAACCACTCTCATATTTGCAAAATGTGTCACGGATTGGGATATTCGAAGGAATATTTGAGCCCTATTTTTCATCTTTCATGATTTCATGTCCGAGACATGTTTTTGCGACACGTATTCCAGACAACGGGAGATGAATTTAAAGAAAATGAGAGAGGTTTTTCTTTATAATGAGCTTATATACAAAACTCTCTCTCAGTTTCTAAAAATATGTTTTTATTAGTGAGATAAAATGTCATATTTAACGCCTATTTTCCCAGTTTGTTGTACATTCCGCTGCGATTTTGTTGTAGATTACTGTTGCATAGAAGAGTTGTTGTGCAGGGATGACAGAGTGTCCAAAAATTCACATGATGATTCATCACAACAATATGGTCAAATTTTGATCATGATCAATGAATGTAAAGAATATTTCGGTTACGATTATGATTTGACAAAGTCGGGTTTTCTATTTTTAGTGAATCCGTTGAAGTTATTGTTCTCTTTCAAAGAAAATGGATCCATGATTCTAGGAGGGAGTAGTTCGACCCTAGCAGCCAAGGGTGACATTATATTTCTATATATAGGGATCATTTTCATGTAAATAGGGTTGGTTGGCAAAATTGGTAGATGGCAACTATTGTATGTAATTTGAGTTTTTGACCGGAACTTAATGCAAAGGTCCTGTAACTTGATGAAAAGATTCTAGTTGTAGTAGTTGGATGTATTGTGTTTCTCTCTTTACATATGTGCTTTCTGTCATCTTTTAGTCATATATTTTTTTGTCTATTTCAGAACGAATTTTTGAACCTGTGGATTCGCTGCGCAACGCCACTTAGAAAAAACGTTTTCTTCTAAAAGTTAACTCTGAATTCACCCGCAGCAGTTCTCCGAGCTACTTCCTGTGTTTTTCTCCTACCTCACATTATGGTTTTACACTGAATAGTGTTGCTCACCTAGCCTTATCCTCTCAAGTTCAGTCACTGAGTCATTTGTCCCCGTCTTTTCCTTAGATATACCCCATAGCTCAAGTCTTACTTTCTTGCGCCAATATAACCAGAACCCATTATATCAAAGTTGTTAAATCTAGACACTGCTTTCAAAGCCATATCCTACGCGAAGACTGCACCTTCTAAGAGAGCCCTCTCCATATCCGAAAGGCTAGTTTCAGGTCTCAAAGTCGGTTGAAAATTTTACCTTCATCATTTGTTTATCAACTGAAAAGATTTACGGAGTGCTAACATTTTGGTGTCGTTTCCAGGGACAGAATTGAATGAAGATTTCCCTGGGAAGAATGGCATTGTTTCAGTTCTAAGGTCTGAGAGCAACAGACACCTAGGCACATATTGGTTGTATTTCTGCTTTGGCTACTCCACACATCAAAAAATCAGTTGAAGGTGATTCCACTGGCAGAAGAGTCCAGAGCTAAAGTTTTCATGGCGACTCCAATCAAGCTTCAAATGTGATTGAAAGACTCCACTGGAGAATGAGACCCGTTGACAAAGATATGGAAGAGCAATATGGAAAAATAAGGTACTCGAGCTTAAGTTTAGTTCAATAAGTACTTTTCTGTTTGATCAATGTCTTCTTGTCCTTTCCTGAGTGTTTCAAAATATTATTTCTTCACTTAAATGAAGCCCATATATCTACCCTTGTATATCCTTCATTGCAAACTGTAGGTATACCTCCTTCCTCTTGTATAACCGATATTCACCAAGCTCCTTCCTCTGAGCCATATGATATTCATGATCATTCTTGTGAGCTTAATGAAACCAAAGTTGAGCTTGTACCTTCTGTTCTTAATCCTACACCCTACAAGATTCAATAAAGATACAACCCTCTTAAATTTCCTTCCATCCTCCATGACTTTCCTCTGAAACATTATAAGTATCTTCCTAGGCTCGATGGAGAGCTTGATGGACAGTCAGCTGAAAAAAATATTCAGGTCTTTGAGCATTTCATAGACCTTTTTGAGATCCAACATGATGGTGTGTCTATGAGGGCCTTTTCTCAGTCCTTACAAGGAGATGCCAAAGCATGGTTCAGACATTTGCAACCTCAGTCGATTAGCTCATGGGATGAACTGAAGGAAGCTTTTCGTAGGATTTGGGGTGAGAAAAATTCATGGGATCTACTCCTTTCAGAGTTTTATGCCATGAGAAGAATGAAAGATGAAACCATCGCAAATTTCAGCAGGAGGTTTGCTAGTCTTTATTATAAACTGCCTAAAGAAGTCCAACCTCTTGAAGTTGTTCCCATGCTCCATTATGTAGCAACATTTCAATCAGACTTATATTTTCTTTTGATGGAGAGGATGTCTATGTCTTTGCAACAGATGTTCAACAATGCTCAGAAAGTTGAATAAAGTATTCAAGCATGTAAACAGATTCGAAATGAGGAGTTGGATGCTAAAGAACATGGCAATGAATATGAACAAAGAACACTTGATTTGAATTTTGAGAAGAGGGTTAATAATATCATATGTCCTCTTGAAGCTTTAAATGCTAATAATTTTGCAAAGGATTATATTCCACTTGTTGAAAAAGAAGGTGCTAATTTAGCTTTTGATCCATCCCATGATAAGCACGGGGCCTATTGTTTTATGTATTCATTTGTAGATAGTCAAGAAAATGAATTTTCAAATCAGCTTGTTAAAGAAAAGGTTGATGTCTCAAGATTTTTCTTGTTAGATGAAATTGCAGATGTTGTTGATTTGTATTTATATGATGAATATGATGTTGACTTCCTATAACAACCAGTTGCATGTTCCCTATCAGAAAATGTTCATTTTCAGCGGTGTAATGAGAGAAATCAACCCACATATCACAGTTACAAAGAAGAATATGAATAAAGTATTGAATCAACTGAAGGAAATCCTTTACCTTTATGCTTTGCTTCGTTTAAATTGTTGAAAGAAAATTTAAAGATCATCACTGAGGCAGAGGAATGTGTGTTGATGCAAAATCACACTGATTCATGGGAAACAATGGACAAGAAATTGCAACAATCTTCTCATGTGTTTAATGACCCTGTTGCTTGTTATATGGAAGGTTTTATTAGTTCAAAATTATAGCCATTGGTCGAAGATGAATCTGAAAATGAGTATGTTCATAAATCCAAAGATATTAAAAAATGTGCATGTGACAGCAATGAAGAAAATGAAGAAGGTTTTGAATCAAGTGAAAGAACCTTGCCATTGCGTTTTGCTTCTTTCGAATTGCTGAAGCAAAATGTTTATAATGTTTCAAATCAGAGATCCTCCAAGCATGATGTTGATTATGAAGAAAGCAGTGGAATTGCAAATGGAAACTGTCTTCCATTATGTTTTGCTTCCTTTGAATTGTTGAAAGTAAATCATGAGATAACAGAGGAAGCAATGAAGTCTGACTGCATTCACAATGACATTTTTTTACATGAAAAAATTGTTATCAGTGAAGAGGATCAACAACCTTCTCATACTTTTAATGACCCTGTTGTTGATTACATGGAAGGTGATTTCAGTTCAGATTTGCAGCCTGTGATCAACTACCATCCTGGAAATAAATATGATGGTCAATCAACATCATTGTTAGATATGGATTGCTTTCCACTAGGGGTTTCATTTCAGCCAGCACTGTCTTCTGATTCAGAAGATTGTTATTTCCAGCGTTCTCAACATATTTTTCATCCTTTTGTGGTAATCAACAAGCTGAATTACATGAAAACAAGGATGCAATGGAAGGGGTGAAACATAATTGTTATTTTATGTATGTTCTGGAGGATCCATTTGCAGTTTTGTTGGAGGCGGAAAACAGTCCCAATGTTTTTAATTTTTTGAGATTTGAATTTATAGATAAATTTTTGAATGCCTTATCAGTAAATAGGCTTTGGACCAAGCATGTGAAAAGAAAAAAAAAAGTGGATAAAGTGTTTGCATGGTTATATTGGAATTTTGATTTCACTTGATTGGCATCATTTTCAACAATTAGGGTAGGTAGGAGTGTGAATAAGCTCAATAATACGAGCATTTATTTTAGCAATCTGCAGTTTTCATTTTCAGCTTACTTTCAGATTTCAGTTTGGACCATATACAGCTTTGGGTTTTCAACGGATACATGTGACAAGTCAGAGCAGAGTTTTCAATGGTTCAGGAACATCCCAATGGATAGGCACATGGTCTACAAGTTCTTTGCTACCTCACTGGGAGGATAGCATCCCCGTTGGAGCCAGCTATTAGCACCATGTTTTTCATAGCTAAGGTTAGAGGTTTCTCAACAATTTTCAAAGTCATGCCTTTTAGCACCCATATTGTTTTTATGCCTGGCATCATCTAACATCTCTAAGGGTCAGTTTCAAAAGGAAGGTTTTCATTTATTATTTCC
The DNA here is from genome assembly GCA_009831015.1 of Picea engelmannii. Lineage (NCBI taxonomy): Eukaryota > Viridiplantae > Streptophyta > Pinopsida > Pinales > Pinaceae > Picea > Picea engelmannii. The sequence goes on from ML784175.1 coordinate 262,474, forward strand.
ATTTCCATTTTCAACTGCGTGCTGCAAAATTTTCTACGCACTGCTCAGAGCACTTCACCGTGCAAATCATTCTATCACGCAATGGATTTCGTCGTGCAGTGGATTTCGTCGTGCAGTAGATTTCACCACGCAGTGGGTTGTCGCACATAGGATTTTGTCGTGCAGAGGATTTCATCACACAATGGATTTCATCACGCAGCGTATTTCATCGCGCAGCGGATTTCATCGCGCAGTGCATTTTCCTGCGCACAAGCTATAGGCTGCACTGCGAAAATGACTGGTTTAGTGGTCAACTTCAAGATCAATTTCTAACCAACTTGAGAGGAATTTTGAAAATCCCCAAGAGGGTTTTGTCAAGGAAAAACCAAATAATAAAAACTCTCTCATATTTGCAAAATGAGTCATGGATTGGGAGATTCAAAGGAATCTTTGAGCCCTATTTTTCATCTTTCATGATTTCCTGTCCGAGACATGCTTTTGCGACACGTATTCTGGACAATTGGAGATGAATTTAAAGAAATCGAGAGAGGTTTTTATTTATAACGAGCTTAAATACAAAAACCTCTCTCATTTTATAAAAATAGTTTTTATCAGTGAGATACAATGTCATCTTTAACAACTATGTTCATAGTTTGTTGCACATTCCGCTGCGTTTTTGTTGTAGGTTACTGTTGGGTAGCAGACTTGTTGTGCAGGGATGACAAAGTGTCCAAAAATGCACATGATGACTCATCACAACCATATGGTCTAATTTTGATCATGATCAATGATTGTAAAGAATATTTCGGTTATGATTATGATTTGGCAAAGTCAGGTTTTCTATTTTTAGTGAATTCGTTGAAGTTATTGTTCTCTTTCAAAGAAAATGGATCCATGATTCTAGGAGGGAGTAGTTCGACCCTAGCAGCCAAGGGTGAGATTAGATTTCTATATATGGGGATCATTTTCATGTAAACAGGGTTGGTTGGAAAAATTGGTAGATGACAACTATTGTATGTAATTTGAGTATTTCACCGGAATTTAATGCAAAGGTCTTGTAACTTGATGAAAATATTCTAGTTGTAGCAGTTGGATGTATTGTGTTTCTCTCTTTACGTATGTGCTTCCTGTCATCTTTTATTCGTATCTTTTTCTGTCTATTTCAGAATGAATTTTCGAACCTGTGGATTTGTTGCGCAGCGCCACATAGACAAAACGTTTTCTTCTAAAAGTTAACTCTGAATTCACCCGCAGCGGTGCTCCGAGCTACTATCTGTGTTTTTCTCCCACCTCACATTACGATTTTACACTAAAGATTGTTGCTCACCTAGCCTTATTCTCTCAAGTTCAGTCACTGAGTCATTTGTCCCCGTCTTTTCCTCAAATCGACCCCATAGCCCAAGTCTTACTTTCTTGCGCCAATATAACCAAAACCCATTATATCAAAGGTGTTAAATCTAGCCACTGCTTTCAAAGCCATATCCTGCGTGAAGACCAGGCCTTCTGAGAGAGCCCTCTCCAGATCCGAAAGGCTAGTTTCGGGTCTCAAATTCAGTTGAAAAAGTTACCTTCGTCGTCTGTTTATCAGTCAAACTGATTTACGGAGTGCTAACACATGGGAAAGGAGAATTGTTGGATATCACTTTTAGTGTTGAAATATACAAAGTACTCAAGAAATAACATTATAGTTAGGGACTTAAATGTGGTCCTCAATATAAAAGAAAAAAGAGTGGGAAGTATTGCTAAGGGTCCGTTAAAGGAAAGGATGGAGGATCTAATGTGATGTCCCATTCCCAAGAGTAGGCCAGCAGGGAGTGAATTAGTAGTCTATTTTTTCCAATGGACTATATTCAATCACACACAGGGAACAAGAGGAGAAATAAGGGGTGATTTAATGGCTAAACGATGAATTAAGCCAAAAAGCATAGGAAAAGTCACTTAAGCTAAAGTCAACAGATTAATAGAATGAAAAGGTGTTGAGGGGGAGACTTAATTAATTAATTAATAACCTTAGGAAGAAAAGTGCCTACCTTAAGTGATGTCAACAGAGAATTAGATCGGGAAGAGTATAAAGGGAGGAATTCGACCTAATTCCTCATTATGTTATGATTTGATGTTGAGAGAGTTTCTAGAGGAGGAGGAGAATCAAACTTCTGTTGTTTTGTGGATTTCTCGAGGAAACCACCACGATTGATCGATTTTGGTGTTGAGAGACACACCCTAGCCCATCAGAGATACCATCCAGATATTTCATTGTGCTATTCAGGGGTATCTAGTTTGTAGTGATTGCACAACTCAGCCAGTGAGGGTGTAAGGGTTAGAGAGGGTTTTGTGTAGCTACACGAGGTTAAATATTATTTTGCGAATTCCTCTCGACCCAGTTGAGGACTAGATAGGTCAGATATTTTGAGCCACCAGTCATCAGATTATGACGGTGGAATCTCTTAGTGCGCAACAGAAAACTAGATAATGTGCAACTCTTGAGGAGGTACATTTGGGGTTGCAGAGGGAGTTTCAGACCAGATACGATGAAACCCTTCCGACCCAGTAGAACATTGGCTAGGGTACACATTTTGAGTTATATAGCAACACATTCCATCGGTGGAATCACTAGGGCACACTCATTGAGCCCCGGAGGTGTGAAACCCCCTAGGGGATGACATCCAGAGCTTTCAGGGTCCGATATTCAATCTGCCAGTCATCAGTAGTAGCCTAGAGTCCAAGGTGCTCAGTTTGGGACAATTTCTAGAAGATTTTGTTGAGTATAGCCACCAGGGCGAGTTTTCCAAAGTTGCAGTAGTTGTTGTGATTTTTCGGAACTACATATTTTTGTTGATCTATCTGTGCATGCACAAATCTACCTTCATCTTATGATCATGGGTATTTTGTATTAGTTTCTTGTATTCCAGTGAAGATCCATGAGATCTAGCTGACGATTTCATCTGCTTTCAACACATTATTGTATGTCATGTTTTTTTCCCTCATAATACATATGAATGAGATGGTGTTTGTTCCTTATTCTGTATGCATCATATATTCTTTCTAAACATTAACTGAATGAAACACACATGTAAAAATCGCCAATCATGTTAAAACATTAAATCAAATGCATCCCAAAACCCCCAGAGTATCAAATCAACCAGTGGATTTGACAGTTTAACAGTATTTCCTAGACTAGCCGAGTTAGGAACATTACAATGGTATCAAAGCTTTCTTCCTGCCAGCGTGTGAAGAAAGTACTTCTCATGAACCCATGATTCTGGGAACAAGTGAAGAATACCTAGAGGGTTGAGGACATATTGGAGACGAGTACATTCAGTACCGCAGAGGTCATAACAAAGACCATAGAGACAAGAACAAAAGGGACTACACTCCCTTTCACACTCAGTCTGATACAGATCCAGAGTTCAAGGACATAGAGAATATCAGCTCTGACATGGAGGAAGAGATAGAGAGGGCTATGGGTGACAGATGAGAGACTCCAAAGGGTACGGGGAAAGGCCCCAAGACACAGCCAGACAGTACACAAGACATCTTGAATGACCTAGCCAGAGGACAACAAGACATGATGAACACACATATGGACATCAGTACACAGATGATCCATCATAGCATGAGCACTATAGGTTCCAATGATGCAAGAGGAGAGAGTGGTTTAGGAGGACACCAGGGAGGTGGATCCAATGGATCTCAAGGTGGAGAAAGTGCACACCCTTCACCTATATGTGCCTACACATCGTCTGGGAGGAAAACCATTGGGACAACTAGGGAATGTGGGAGGACAACCATGTCAAGGACAATTAGTTCCACAAGATCTATTATGGGAGTACAGGTGAGACTACTTGGCACTAGGACCAGAGTTCCATGCAGACATTAGTTTTCTATATTATTGTTCGATCAGATATCGAAACAGACCCCAGGAGGCATAGATGGGAAATGAGAAAACTCACAACATGGACTTCATCAAGAAAGTGGGAAAGATGAACATTCCTACTTTTGATGAATCATCAAGCTTCTCAGCTCAGGAATGGGTACAAAATCTTGACACATACTTCAAACTTAACCCGATGATAGATTCAAAGGCTATCATTTTCACCACTTTTCACTTGGATGGGGAGGCCCACAAGTGGTGGTACTATGGGTTGGTCACCTTGGGTCATAACCACATTACTTTATACTTGGAATTCACTGAGAGGTTGATGGAGATATTTGACAGGAGAGATCTAGAGCTCCATTTCAGGGACCTTACACAATTGAGACAAACAAGATCAGTCGAGGCCTTCATCATAGAGTTCCAGTGGAAGGTAGTGGTCGTATTCAATATATCAGAGCACAGATTGGTGATGTTTTTCACTGAGGCATTGACGGAGCCATTGAGAGGTTGGGTTAAGTATTTCAAGCCTCACACCATATAGGAGGCCATTGTGCGCACGAGAGATATGGGGGACTCAACTCTAAAACTAAAACCTATTACCAAACCCTTTGTACCACAGAGACATAGGGATCAGAGAAATCGTCAAAGAGAATGGAAGGGTAATTCCAAATTGGATGATGAAACCATACTAGAGTTGATGAGGAAGAAGATATTCTTCTCTTGCAGAGACCCTTGGGTTTCAGGCCATAGGTGCATGGGAAAGGGAGAGATCCATTATATTGAGGTAGAAAAAGATATTGTGGATAGTGAGGAGGAGGAGCAAGGAAACATATCCACTATCTCAAAGGAGGAGCCATCACAGATAGAGGAGAATCCTCCATGGAGACCACCGACACCGATAGGGACCCACCCACAGGTAGCATCACAGCCTCCTGAGCAGGATAACACATGGAAACCAACAAAGGGAGGATTTATAGCGACACTTTCTGGTGTTCCTAGGTATGACACCCTCTATATTAGAGGGACTATTCAGGGATAGCAGGAAATCTCCCTAATCGATGGTGGGGCCACACACAACTTCATTGATCCTTCATTGGTATCGAGGCAGACACTTCAGATAGAGGATTTTGAGGGATTCGATGTTGCAGTAGCAGATGGAAACATAGTGGAGTGTCTTGATATTCGCTCTAGATATCATCAGATCAACATCTAAGAGAAAGACATAGATAAGATGACATTCAGATGCCACTTTGGTCATTTTGAGTTTTTGGTTATGCCATTTGGCCTAACCAACACACAAACCACATTCCAATCTTGCATGAACCACATATTAATGGATCAACTAAGGAAATTATTCTTGGTTTTCTTCGATGACATCTTGGTCTACAACAAGACATGGTAGGAGCATATGAGGCACTTGAATGAGGTATTGAGTATCATGGAGACATAGTCACTATACGCCAAAGATTCCAAATTTGAGTTCTATATGACAGAGCTTCTTTACTTGGGCCAAACTATAAGTGCACAGGGGGTAAAGGTGCAATGAGAGAAGATCAAGGCCATTTTGGATCAGCTAACACCTAGGAACGTGACAAATTTGAGGAGCTTCTTTGGACTATGCAACTGTTACAGGAGGTTTGTAAGGGGTTCTTCTCAGCTTGGAGCACCACTTACAGATTTCACCCGATATGGGGCTTTCATATAGACCGATAAGTCACAAGAATCCTTTGATCACATGAAGGAAGTTATGGGCACCTATCAAGTGTTAGCATTGCCAGACTTCACTTTGTCATTTTTATTAGAGTGTGATGCGTCCGGTGAGGATATCGAGGCAATTTTGATGCAGGGAGGACATCTCATTGTATTTGAGAGAAGGAAGCTCATCCAACCCGAGAGGCTGTACTACATTTATGACAAGGAAATGCTGGAAATCATGCATGCCTTGACCAAATTCAGACAATATTTGGTGGGTAGCAAATTCGTGGTCAAAACATATCACAACAGCGTGAAGTATTTCCTTGAGAAGAAGGACCTCAGTGAGCACCAACAAAAATGGGTGACGAAGGTGCAGGCCTTCGAATTCAACATATAGTATGTCAAAGGGAAGAAGAACATTGTGGATGATGCGTTATCTAGGAGACCTGCGACATGTTCCTTGATGGAGATTTCAATAGATTGGAAATCCCACTTGTTAGTGGAATATTCCAAGAACAAGATCGTTTGTGAGGTGTTGGATGGTCAGGTTCAAGATGACAGGTACAGGGTCATTCAAAATGTCATATTATATAAGGACATAGTCTACTTAGTTCCAGATTTAGGACTCAAGAAGAAGATGCTCGTAGCAATTCACGATTCACCGCTGGCAGGCCATCAGGGGTTTTTCAAAACCTACAGGAAGATTAGAGAGAGGTTCTCATGAAAGGGCCTCAAATAGAAAATTATGAGATGCATTAGTGAGTGTGTGACTTGTCAGCAGAACATGTTAAGCCCTAATATTGGCTCATTACCCCTTAATTAGGGCATATTATATTAGTAATGTTATTTTATTTATGTCGGCTTTAGGCCATTAGTTGTAATTATACCTCTCAGTCTCCTATATATACCAAGGAGACATTTTCATTTTGAATCATCTGGTACTTGAACATTTAAGTGGGGTAAAAGGACGTTGCCCCCTCAAAGAGGATTATTATCTGAAATTATCTCTTTTTCAAGGCATTGAGTACTTTTTCTGAGGTTTTTCTATGCTATATTGATATTTGGTTCTTAACATATGGTATCAGAGATCAAGGTCTTGGGGTTTCGCTGCTACATCTGAGACACCTTGGAATTTTCACTATCACTTTTTTTCTACAATGTTTCAGAAGGAACGGCTTGGAGGATATTTAGTAGATGGTTCAAGGTACGTTGGGTTCAAAATTCTGCTCCCTAGGCCTTATACTTTCGGAGATACAACCTGTACAAGATAGGGTTCTGGAATCATCATGAACTGAGTCATTGCAGAATTTTTTCTATAAAAACGTTTTTGTAATGTTTCAGACCCTGAAATTGGGAGGCTATTTATATAAAATAGTAAGGTATCTGTGGTAAAAATTTCAGCTTCTGTTTCATCTTAAATTTGTAGATACACCTTGTGTAAGATAGGGTATCTGACTAGTCCTATTGACTAGTCTCAAGAAGGTGTTCTAGGTAAAACAATCATAACTTTTTCCTAGAGTATCCAAATTATGTGGGACTGGTTTCATTGGATCATGGACAGTCTTTAGTATTTCTGGTGTGAGTTTCAAAATTTTATATCAATTATTTTGTGCGAGGCATGCTATACAAGTGAGATCTCCTGGAAAGGCCAAAAATCATCAAGTTGTGGGGAAGTTACTGTAAATTCCACTTGGAACATCCAATTTTGATCAGACCTGTGGAATTCCAGAGAAGACATATTAGAGAACTACATAAAAGAAATTTTCATACCCAGAAGGGCCAAAACTTAGGAGATACAATAGAAGAAATATTGTCTAGCAGAACCACCTCAAAATCAAGGTTCAAAAGTGATACTTGGCCAACATAACACCCAAAAAGGGAACTTCTACACCAAATAAGCCTCCAGAAAATCCTACTTAGACTCTTGATGAAGGTGAAGAAATGCATAGGGACATAAATGATTTACAAAAGAAGATAGTAACAAAATATGAACTACAAGAGATGATGGAGGGTTTAAAAGGGGAGATCATGGAAGTATTGAAAAATTTCGTAACAGAGAAGACACCTGAAAGTGAAAATGCATCCCATGAAATTCATGATCAGGACACAAGAAAGGTGAATCAAGAATGGAGAAACTCCAACTTTGGTTTGAAGACCAACCACGTTCCTAATATTGATATGAAGAAGTTTGATGGCAAGGACCCAATCACATGGATACTTCAGATGGAGCAATTCTTTGATCTCCATAATGTGTCACATACACAAAAGGTACAAATTGCTTCTTTATATTTAGAACCTAATCAATTTGTATGGTATCGATGGCTTT